>OVBE01013733.1:0-12511 GCA_900406425.1 Iberis pinnata | reverse complement strand
GAATATTTTGAATTTTACCCTTATTAATAATTGAAATTTTATTTTTATTAATATTTAGAATTTTATTTAAATATTTAAATACAAATTTATTATTAATCAATTAATAAATTTTTTTTTATATTTTTCTTAATCCATCAATATTAATGACGAGCATAAATATATATCCATTAGTAAACCGTCAATAAATATAAATCCGTCAATAATACTGACGGAATACTAACGGAATACCAATGGCATAATAATGACAGCGTATTTAATAACGGATAAACGCCGTACTAAATCCGTCACTAATCTTTCGTGAATAATACTGTCGAGTTTTCGGCCATTTAGAACTGATAGATCAAATCCGTCATTTTTTTTAGAAAATCCGTATTTTTTTTTGGTGACATGGCGTATTATATTTAAGTTTACCAACGAAGCTATCCAGATCCATATCTTTTTAAATTAATGCGACTCGCGAAGCCAAGCTTTTTGGTACAATTAATTGGTATATTAGTAATAGAGAAAGAATTTTGAAACGTGCTAAATGAAAAACGAATATAATAATTATAATCATATATAGGTTGCCGTATGAATTTCAAACATAGCTGTCTAGTACTTGACTATAAATAGGTCACAAAATCAGTCCTTCTTCACACATCTCAGTTGTCATTTAACTTCTTCACCATAAGTTAATTACACAAAAATGTGGACCAAACACGCTCTGATTCTTTTCTTCTTCACTTTTGCGGTTATTGGCAATACCGTGTTCTCGCAGAATTGCACGAAAACTGGGTGTTCTGGCCTTAAGGAGTGTTGCAGCATGTGGGATTACTGTGGGACTAAAGATGACCATTGTGGCTTTTGGTGCTTCAGTGGTCCTTGCAATCTCACAAGTAGACACTATAGAGACGGGTACAATATCCGTGCTGGTTCACGCGGTACAGTAGAGAGCATTGTCACACCTGCATTATTCAACAGCATTATGAACAAAGTAGAAACCACCTGCCCGGCTAAAGGGTTCTACACTCACCAGGCTTTCATAACTGCGGTTAAATCGTTCAAATTCTATAAAGGAGCGGTGGCTAAGCGCGAAATCGCAGCCATATTGGCACATATTTCTCACGGATCAAAAGGTAATTAATTTATAAGTCTACCAACTATATTCTTGAGATCAATTAAAAAATCTTGACCAGTGACACATTGCTCTATATTTTAATTAAACTAATTGTGGGTTAATATTATGCAAATTAAGGCTTTTGTTACAAAGAAGATAAATCGAGAGAAGAGTGTTGTTCACCAAGCAAGACATACCCTTGTGAACCGGGAAAGCAATACTATGGGCGTGGTCCGTTCCAAGCAATCAAATGGAACGAGTACTATGGTGCGGCTGGTAAATCCCTTGGGTTGCCTCTCTTGAAAGATCCGGATATGGTGGCTAGTAGTCCAGAAGTGGCTTTCAAATTTGCAATGTGGTATTGGATAAGGTACGTGCGTCCGGCTTTGCAACTTGGATTTGGAGAAACCACGAAGAGGGTGGACTATCGAATATGTCAGTATCATGGTGAAAATATGAATAGCGTTATTAATCAGTACCTGAAATTGTGTAAGATCTTTGGGGTTATTCCCGATGACTATGGTGTTGAAGGAGGTCTCAGTTGTTAAAAAAAAATCCCCTAAAATATGTTTTAATACATTAATTTGAATAAATGATCGTAATTGATCGTGGTTGTATATGTATTAAAGTTTAAAACATCATGTAAGAAAAAAGTTCTAACTCAAATGTTAATCACTACTACTAGTTTTACTATCGGAAAAAAAAACTCACGGTAAAATCATTGGTGAGGGTACAACATAATTGAGTGGTGCACGTGCACCTAGTGAAAAAATTGTGTTTGTTAATTATTAACATAATCGAATTATGCATCCATAATTTTTTTTTAAAAGACTGAAGTTAATTGTACACCCACATTATTTTTTAATATGTATTTTATTTTTGGGTCTATTCAATAATCCAAAACATAACAAATTCATTTAACATAAAAAAGAAATTAACCTAATTTATATATTATTAAATGATTTTTTATGTTTTTTTTTAATTAGAAAACCCTAAATTAAATATTAGTTGACTCTTCTCTTCAAAATCCTTATTCTCTTTAATTTATACATTGTCAAGGTAAAACTTTTTTTCCGTAGTTTTATATATTTGAGAAAGAAGCCCTCAAATGAAGTATTATTAAAAAAACTCTGTCCTATAACGTTGAAAAAGCCCATGTCAACTAATCTATCGAATCTGATCGTATTAATCCATCTCCATTACGAATTTGTAATGATATATTAAATGGGTATCTACAACTAACAAGCCCAAAATTATTATATAAAAAATAGATTAGAATCGGTTCTAAAACAAGCAATTTTATATCCTCATGAGAACCCTTACATGTAACGTGAGTATTGGCTTTTAAAAAAAAATATTAAAAGGATCATTTTGTCTACCAAAATTTGCAGAGATTGAAAATTTGCATAGATCGATTGTCTCCAACTGAAGGAACAAAATCGATTCAGGAGGAAGCGGCAGAAATGATTTCAGAATTGGTTAATAATAGTTGATAGTTACCAAACAAAAGATTTTGATGGAAGAAAGAGAGTATCTATCAATAAAGATGCTTTTAGATTGTGCATCTTGATAATAATAATATTTAGGTGAAAACCCGTATATGTACGATGGTATGTATTTTAAAATTGTTACTATGTTTTGCATTTTTTGTTTTTAACATACTTCACAATTTTTAATTGTAAATAAGTTTTTAGGCTATTTATTAAAAATGTGGTTGTGTAACTTTTATTTGTAAAATGTAGAAAATCAAAAAAATTATGTAAGAACAAATTCATATATCAAATTCTCATTCCTTCTTTTTTTCTTCATATTTCTCTTACAAAGCTTAGATAATAAACTACAATAAAATTACAAACCACAATTTTAAGAAGTTATTCAAACGCGTTGAGTCGTCGATAGAATAATACCCTGAATCAAATTCTATTATCTTTTAACTAAACAGTGGTCCTGGCTGTCTCTCCCAAACTTTAGGTGCTTGTGAGGAAATCAAATCTTTTAGGATCTATCATGATAACAAAATCAAGTAGCACAATACATACACTTGGAATAAACGCATCTCTATTTCTCAAGCTCATATATATATTGATTGTCCTTCTTTCTATGTCTCTCTACGGGGTTAGTGGCAAATTTGCTATTCTTTGATGTGAAATAATGGGCATTAATAAAATTCAAATAAGAAAAATATCGAAAAGAAAAAGAAATTATCTATTCCTAAAGAAAAGGAAAATATAAGATTAGGCATCATCTTATATGGCAATTTACATTCTACAAAGTATAGGAATTACCCAAGACCTATAAATATATCTCTCCCTCAAAGGTTTAAGGCATCCGAGAATCCGAAAATTCTTTTGCACCATAAGAGAATAAAAGCTAGAGATCTCAAAAGAAGTTTCAAGACAAATACATAGTTATTTTGAGAAATGCTTTTGATTGTTTTTATTATTTTTGTAATAGATTTCTTATATTTATATATCAATAAAGAGATAAACGTTTTTCATTAAGTCTAAAGTAATACCAGTTGAATTTCTAAAGGGCACAAAAAGTAGGTTTGAAAAACTCCAACAATGGGTACCAGAGCTCCAAGAAGAGCAGAATTCCGCACGTGTGCAAGGAGACGATCGCAGATCTAGAAGTCAACTTTTATAGCGATTTATAAAGAAGGATAAATCGATATGGAACACGCTCATGCAAGATTTGAAATCGAGAAATTCAATGGTAAAGGGAACTTTGGCTCATGGAAATATAAGACAAAAGATTCACCAGCTCAAGGTGGAGACTTTTCTTTTAAAGTCTTAGAAAAATTGGAGTCTAAAAGGAGTAAGGAAGATTCCATGGTGGAATCAAAGGGATATGTTTCTAAGAAGTCTGAATTTTGGGAAAAAGTAGCACAAGAAGAGATGGACTCTCTTCAGAAGAATCAGACTTGGATTTTGATTGATAAACTAGTCAATACAAAATTAGTAAGCTGCAAGTGGATCTTCATGTCAAAACCAAGGATTCTAGGAGTTGAAAAACAAAGGTACAAGGCTAGGTTGATTGCCAAAGGTTTTTCAAAAAAGGAAAAAAGTGTTATTTTACACAAAATACACACAAGTCAAAATCCAACAAATTTCCTAACTTAGTTCGTATACGGAAAACAATTTGATCTCTGCTGCGATATCCTTCAAGTCAGGTAAGGAGGACACGTTCCAGGTAGTTCCACTTCTAGATTCTTAACCTCGCAGAGACAGAAAACAAGTTAGTTTTTAGATTATGAGAAGTGGGAAAACTAAAGAAAAAGAGTGATGGAAAGTTATCTGGAGAAAAGGAGAAGCCGAGGAGCATGTCAAGTTAGAAAGGATATACAAGAGGGAAGAGATTTCACTATTTAGTGAAATCAAAAGGAAGGAAAAAGATATCGGATGAAAGGAAGAGCTTACTGAAGCTCAAAAGGGTCGCGACAAGGAAGAAACTCACCGAAACTACATGGACTTCGGAGATGAGTCAGTCAACACTGAGAGAATGGAGAAGATGAAGTAAGGATTATGGTTTGTTGACTCAAACCTTCATGTGGGCCAAAGGATATATGGGCCGAATTGAGTTAAAAATTCGGTTGGGTTTTTGGCTGAAAGGTGCATAGGTTTCATAAAGAGATGGGCCAAATTTCTTCAAATTTTGCTGGGTATGGTTTTTAGGATCAAATGAAAAATTGGGCTAAGCTAAGGAAATAGCTTATGAGCTCAAATATGATTTGGATAAACGTGATTAAAACCCAATGTGAAGTTTGTGAAATAAGGGGCATTAATAAAATCCAAATAAGAAAAAGATCCAAGAGAAAAAGAAATTATATATTCCTAAAGAAAAAGAAAATATAAGATTAGACATAATCTTATATGTAAATTTACATTCTACTAGGAATAGGAATTATCCACGACCTATAAATATATCTCTCCCTCAAAGATTTAAGGCATCCGAGAATCCGAAAGTTTTTTTGCAACACAAGAGAATAAAATCTAGAGATTTCAGAAGAAGTTTCAAGACAAATACAAAGTTATTTTGAGAAATTATTTTGATTGTTTTTATTAGTGTTGTAATAGATCTCTTATCTTTATATATCAATAAAGAGATAAACGTTTTTCATTAAATCTAAAGTAATACCAGCCGATTTCTAGAGGACACAAGAAGTAGGTTTGAAAAAGCCCCAACATTTGAATCTCTAGCTAGTCTTGGATTCTCGTATTTGAATACAACCTAGAGGAAAATTTGAGAATTGCTTTGTAAAGGTAGTACCTAATTATGAAAAAGAAACAAATGTTTCCAATTATACATTTTACTCGTCTTTGAGCCCATATTATTTTTTGTATCATTATCTTCTTGCTCTCATATTCTTCTCATCCTCGATCATCTTTTTCATTCCTTTTTCGTAGTTTTTTCTTTTCTTCTGATAAAATATAAATTCTCACTAAGATATGAAGAGATACATGAGCTATAAAACTTAGGTATACATTTTTAGAAGCAAAAAAAAATTAAAAAGCCTCTAAATACTTTATTCTCTTATAAAAGAGAAATTTTCAGAAAAATCCAAAAGAATTTGGGCTCAAGCCGAAATCCAATGAACCCTAGTCTATAACCCTAAAGAGATGGAACCCTAGGTCAAGCTTTCTTACATGACCGCCACCGCCGCCTCTTAGCACTGCCACCGTCGATCGCCAAAGAAGACTACTGAACTGGAGATTGGCCACCCACGGGAATGCGAGCCAACCCTTTTCTAGCCTCTGCGAAACCTATTGCGCCTAACATTGCCGTCTTTTGCCCTTGCACGCTGCCAGAGAAGATCACCTGAAGCAACTGGCCACCAAGAACCACTATGCAGGTTGACCAGACCGGAAAGGTCCCACTTGCGCCTAGCGTTGCCTAGGAGATGTCCAAACCTGTGAAAAGGAGACCACACGTGAAAGATCTAGATCCCAACCCAAACCCATAACCACCACTGGGGACTCCATGGTAGCCACAAAGTCAGGTCGCTAGGACCACCGACCACCAAAGGAGTACGAAAAAGTGTCCCGAAGAAGTCAACAAAGAGCCACCACCGGAGAAAAGAGGAACCAGACCGGAAATAGCTCCACCAACTCTGAGGCCAACATAAATGGAAGCTCAGCGCCGCCAAGAGCAAGAGAAGAAAAAACCTTCCGTCTTGTGGCTTTCGATCGTCACCAAAGAGCCGTAAACGCTTCCGAGAAGGGACATCACCACTCACTCGCCGACTGCCGCCTAAAGGGACTGGAAAGGGAACCTCCGTGGTGCACATTTGTTACTCTGAAGAAGAAGGATGGGTGTCTCCTCTCTCTTCTCATCGAAAGAGCTTCTGGATCTAGATCCAGAAAAAATGCCAGTGAGAGAGAAAATCATAATCGTAGTCGTTTTATTCTTTATGTCCTACGTGTTTAAGAGCAATTCCAATGGTAATTCTTAAGAGTTTCTTATAGGAGTGCTTGTGTATTAAATATGTATTTTCCTAATTAATTAAATCAGAAACAGGTATATTAGTGAAGGGTCGATGCTTACAAAAGCAATTTAAAAATTTCTTAAGCACCCTTATGTGTCATTTGCCTATTGGTTGTTTTTAAAAAAATAAAATAAAAAATGTTTATGGTGATTCAACCTTGTTTTCTTCTTCTTCTTCCCCATCAGCGAAAATTTGTTCCTCGCTTCGATTTGCCAAATCTATGTAAGTTATTGTTTCCATTTTTTTGGGGTTTAGATTTAGTTTATTTAGGGTTTGATTTTTCATGTGTAGGGTTTAGATAAGGCATTTCGGGTTGTTTCTTCTTAATGGTCGGATTTTCTTCACGTTTGTTCAATTTGAAAGCTGAATACTCACGTTTCTCTTCAGGTTCGATCAATATCTTTTGTGATTCATGGTAGTTCTTTTTATGGAAATTTCACTTGGAAATTCGTGCAAGGTTTTTTCCAATGTTTATCAAAATCGTAGACTAAAATCGCCTTGTAGGGATTTTATATTTTTGTAGTTGTTCATGATTATGATCGAGAAGTTGATGATTACTACGATTTGAATCATGATGCAATAGGTGAATCGATCAATTATTGAGGATTCTATGTTTAGATTTAGTTTTTTTTAGCTTATGTAATATTGATTACATAATATCTGAAAAATAACATGTAAAAATATTACTTTACTCCAAAAGATGTTTGCTTATCAGTGAGAATGTGTTTTAAGTTTGAAAGTTTTCTTTGTTTGTGTTTGATTAATTGTTGTTTTAATATGTTCTTTTACAGAGAAGAAGAAGAAGCAAAATAAGAAGAATACAGAGAAGCAGAGAAGAAAACTATAAGCTATGCAGAAGGAGAAGTAGAAGCAGCAGAAGTAGAGGCATCATAAGGAGAAAAAGGAGGTATGTTACATGATCATTGCCAAATTAGAATGAGGATTATAGGATTTAGAAAATGTAGAATGTGAATGTGAATTTAGAATGATGATTGTAGGATTTGAAATTGTAGAATGTGAATATGAATGTAGAATGATGATTGTAGAATCTAAAATTGTAGAATGTGGATTTTTTTGTAGAAAAATATGTGATTGCTTATGTAAGCACCTCTAATGGACACACATTTTTTATAACATAGGTGCTTAGAATAAAATTAAATGCAAAAAATTATAAATACAAGTTTAAGCACCCCATTAAACACTCCACCATTGGAGATGCTCTAACTTTGTCTTCTACTTTGTCCTATTCATATTTTTCTCCTTCTCCATATCCTTCTTCTTTATAACCATTGTTTCTTTATATTATTTGTTCTCGTCACATTTAACTTCATCATGTTATTTTCTCTCCTCACGTTCATTCTTCTTTATAATTATAATTTTGTTCTTCTTATACTTAATTTATGTGTCTTCTATATAAACCTCTTTATCGAATCGATATTATATTATTCTTCTTCTACTCAAAATGTTTTTCTCATCTCATTTCAGCTTGAGATCCATCAAATAGATGATATCTTCTATGTCTAATTATCGCTTCCTTACAATTATATTATTTTGATGTGTACTTTTATACTCTTTGTTTCTGTTTTCAACTTAATAACACAAAATCATTTTGATATATCAAACATAACACAAAACTGATAAAAAATATTCTAACTCAAACAATAACATCACATGTCTCATTACTTGTCTAAACATAGGAATTAATTTTTCATGGACTATATAAACTCAGTTTCTTTCAACTACCTTCAAATAGCTTATTTCAAGATAATAAAAGTAGAAATTTACAATGCATCATAACGATAAAGACTTCAATTCATTCCAAGGACACTCGTTTGAAAGAGAAAGCTTAAAACATTTCTAGTAGTCATCCAAAGTCTCTTTTATGTGTGCTTATTTACCATCACCTTCTTAATTCTCAACCTCATTAGTAGATTGTTTATCTTCAACATCATCAAATTATTTCTCCTATTATGTAAATAGATTTAATATAATTCTTGTAGATTAACTACTGCTAATGTTCTTCTTCTGTCAACATTCTTTTTTATCTTTAATATAAATATAGATGCTTAAAAATGTTCATAGAACTTTTTATAGACATTTCACATGTTTATCCCTAAAGTAACTAGTTAAAGTGTTCTCTGTTTTCTTATAATGTAAGAAAAAGAAGCAAGCTCAACCAGTCATCAATGTTAAGTGTCCTTTGTTTGTTATATTCCTCCTTTTTAATTAACTTTTTTTAGTGGATTGATTACTATATGTTGTTCTTGACATTATAAATATGTAAACAGCACTAATTAAAAACCACCACTGTCCAAGAACTAATTCTAGACATTGCTTGTCGATCATGAATATGTATTAGTGGTAATTACAAATACTGGAATTTACTAAATATTTATATAATTCGTACTGGACCAAAAAAAGAAGAAATACATTTAAGGAAGATAGATAATTTGAAAGATCGATGTCCCGAAGAAAAAAATCTCCAATATATTAAAAAGCAAACATTTTAGTATTACGTGGCAGCATAACATTTTTTTGTTCAGATTTTTAGTTTAGTTTTAAGTTTATTTTGATATATTTATTGTATTTTTTATTATTACAAAAAACTGATATATTTAATGATATTTATATTGAATAAAGAAGTTTAGATATCCACTTATATTATACATATATATATATATTTTATTATATTATCTACTTTTTCTTTTTCATATTTTTATTAAAAATAAATAATTAGTAGTTATATAATATTAAATTAATAATAAATACTTTTCATATGTCATGATTTAAATTTTAAAATTCAGGCATATATTACATAATTTTTTTTTTTTTTTTTTTGTAAGAAATTCACAACAATTGCAAAAAGAGTAGTAGACTAAAAACATAATATAAATATACTAAAAATGATAAATTATAAAAGCAAAACTCTTATTGATAGTCTGATAGACGTCTAATTTAAAATTTTATTTGGGTTAATTCAATTTTTTTGGGTTAAAATCACTAATGAAATAAAAATTAAATAAGTTTTATTTTTTTTAATCATTTGGGGATTCAAGTAAGACATACAATTTGTTAAATCATAAAACAGAAGTGGGAAAAAAGTAAACATATAACTGTCTTTGTCTGTAAAAACATGAATTTTTGGACCAAATCCACTTATATTATAATATTTGTGATTATTCATTTATTGATCTTATCTCTCTATTACTAGCACGGCAAGTTATGTTCACTACTTGCTACAAGTTTCATGTAATGACAAAATCAAACTAGTACAAATACTAGTGGTGCAATACAATAAAATCACACAGCAACTACTACATTTCTTCTTAATAAAAACTACTACATTTCTTCACAATCTTTCTCACTTTCATTTCCGTTAAACAAAGAGAAACATATATAATAATATTATATTCTATAGCACGTTATTAGATATCACAAGCGTTTCTATGCCCGATTTAATATCCGATTTTACTAAATACCTAAGGTAAAATTTAGTTTATGTCAAATTTAATTAACTTCAAATTTGCGAGTTTTATTTTTAGAGTAGAAGGTTTTTGTCTCCACTTGGGATAAGTCCATTTGATATTTATAGGGGCTATGCCCCTCAATTATAAAATAAACCAAGCGATGTTCCGTTGATTACTATAAGGCCGATTTTCGTGATCATAAAAAAATATGGATTATGTCCCCTTGGTCATTATAAGGGTATCTCCCTCGATGATAAAAAAAAAAAAAATATATATCTTAGATATGTTGAAAGGTGATACCTATTAGATCATAAAATAATAAATGATATATCTTCAGATCGATTGAAAGACTATTCTTCTCGATCATATGGATGACAATGCCTCCTACACAATCATGTGGTGGCACATGCCTCATAAATGATTATTTTAAAGGGCTGACTTCACTAGCCCCCCCTCCTCCACTAGTCCATCCAATTTTTTTCCCTGAACTTTGGAGCTCCATAATTTTCCACATAAATTTAGATTGCTCCTTACCCGACCCCCTCAACTTTGTCCATCCAATTTTTTTTCTCTAGAATTTGGAGCTCCTTAATTTCCCATCTAAATTTAGATTGCTCCTTACCCGACCCTCTCAACTATTCGTTCTCTCATTTTACCCCTTAAGCAATTTAGAACACTGATTTGTGATTTAAATTATAAAAGCGATAACAAATCGCGTTTTGATTTAACCCAATAAATCTTACTTTAAATATTATTAATATTAAATCTAACTTTTAACTACAACAAAAATATTTTAAAGTAAATTAAAATAATAAACTAAATATACTTTTTAATATTAAAAATATTTTAATTTAAATTATTATTTTTAAATATTATAATATTATACAATATTTAATTTATTATTTTATTTCAAATATTATAAAATACTTAATTTAATATTTTAATTTATTATTTAGTAAAATATTATAAAATATTTAAATTTTTATTTAATTAAACTATTATATAATTATTTTAAAATAAGATAATATCAAACTAAATATTCTCTTTTGAATATTAAAAAATTATTTTAATTTAATTTATTATTATAAAATATTACTCCCTCTCTTCCAAAATATAAGGTTTTCTAGCAAAAGCACAAAGATTAAGAAAAAGTTTAACCAATCAATAATAAGGCTCTCTTTTTTAATTGGTTATGAAATATAAAATTGTCACAGATATTTGAGAAGACCTTATATTTTGAAAAAAAATAAGCCTCTAAAACCTCTTATATTTTAGAACAGAGTATAATATTATAAAATATTTAATTTATTCTATTAATTAGAATATTATAAAATATTCAGTTTTTTATTTGATTAAAATATTATAAAATATTTAATTTATTATTTCAATTATTTTAAAATATGTATGTTGTATTAGTTTAAAAGTAATATTAAAAGTAAGATTTAATATTAATAATATTTTAATATAAGATTAATTGGGTTAAACCAAAATGAACTTTGTTATCATTTTTATAATTTAAATAGCAAATCAGTGTTCTAAATCGTTTAAGGGGGTAAAATGATGGGAACGAATAGTTGAGGGGGTAGAGTAAGTAGTAATCTAAGTTCATGTAGGAAATTAAGGAGTTCCAAATTTCAGGGGAAAAAATTGATGGATAAAGTTTAGGGGGTCGGTAAAGAGCAATCTAACTTCATGTGAAAAATTAAGGAGCTCCAAAGTTCAAAGTTCAAGGAGAAAAAAATTGGATGGACAAAGTTGAGGGGACTAGTGAAGTCAACACTATTTTAAATTATGTATATAAATTCTGCATTTAAATTATGCTTTAAATTATGCATTAATTTATACATTTAAATTATGCTTTATATTATGCATTAAATTATGCTTTAAATTTTTCTTGAGTATCAAAAATATTTTTGAAAAGTTGAAATGCTACCGAAGAGCTAAAATGCTCATAAATATCTTAATGCTCTAAAAGAGCACCTAGTGAAGATAATGCAAAAATAATGGAAACGTTTAGACGAACTAGTCTCTCGACTTTCAAAGGAATTAAGATCATAATTATTGACGCCTTGCATTCTCTAAAGTCTAAAAAAAACTGGGGACGTTTTTAAAGAAACATATGTCTCGATTTTATCATACAAGATGATTAATGAATGTGATATTAATGTTCAACCACAAATTAAGATATGCATGCTATGAATATATATCATGCAATAAACACTGTAAAATATATTTATGTTAGTAAACATGAAATATATAATTACGAGGAGCATAAAATAATCGTTTAAGTTATCCCAGTTAAACAATGATTTATAAATCACTGAAAATATAAGTTTATACATAATTGTAATTTATGTTAAAATTAATTGTAATTTACGTTAAAATTAATTTAATTTATGTTAAATTTATTTAATTTATATTAAATTTATTTAATTTATATTAATTTATTTAATTTATAAGTTA
>OVBE01013731.1:0-12512 GCA_900406425.1 Iberis pinnata | reverse complement strand
TTACCCACAAAGTCTAAGACCTAATACCTAGAATTAAGTCTTGATTCAACAATTAAGATGTTTACAAATAAAAAAAACGTCAAAAACATTCTCCATAATAGATCAAAATAATAATAAACTAAACAATTTTAATTACAATGCAAATACAGATCAAAATTAAGACATCTAACGATCGATTGACATGATCATATTCTCGTATAGTTTTTGCATTGGAAATTAATTTGTTGTCTTCTAAAATATTTCTATCATAATTATGGCAAAAAAGTCGAAAAAAACGAAAATAAGAACAAAACAAAGGAAAAAATCAAAACCTATACAATTTGAGAGAAGATGTGGATATATATTTAGAATGTAAAAATATCTCTATGTATAGGCTTTAGAAAAAGAATATTCAGAAAGAATATGCGATAATATATGAAATTATCTTTACGTAAATATTTTATGATTAATATCATGATTATATTATAAATATATACTACATTTATGTTTTTAAAAAATATTTTTTTATATAATTGTACAAACGTAAATAGTTCAAATTCATTAAACCCAAAAGAATAATTTTATGTTTCAATATTGAACGTGGTCGCGACACGTAAGCGAAATCACTTTGTATTTAATATATATATATATATATATCATGCTTTACAATAAATCATTAACCCAATGTATATAATAAATATATCATTATTTTCTAGTTTATTATTTACTTATAATGCTGATGTTTATAGTATATGTTTTTGCAATTAAATATAAAGATCTTTATCTCGGTTTTTAAAATATATTTAGACAAATATTTAAGTATATAATTAGCTAAACTAGATATATACACCCACGCGTTGCGTGGATTCGTTTACTATACTTATTGTCAAAATAAGAATTTAATCTTATTTACGAGTTGTGATTTCTATCATAAGTGAAGAATGGTCTTCTTATAGAGAAGATGACACTGTAAAAGCAAGCTCGATTAAAGAGAAGATTTTGAATGATGATTGATGGGGAAATATGTAATACTCCACATCTAGGCCTAGAATTAGCCAAGAGAAATAAGAGAGAATGATCAAAGCCTAGCGAAGGGAACATGGCCGAGAAGGACATATAAAGCCAAAAGTAAATCAAGATGACTCGAGCTATGATAAAATGATCAAAGGAAGGATCATTTGATTAACTCCCTATTTATATCTTATTATCAAAACGATAAATAAGATTATGCAAGCTAAAGGAAAATTTTAGCCGAGAAAGTTGAAATTGCCGAAAAAACTACATTTTCGGTAAAATAAGGGATTTAGGCCATTTATGGGAGAAGGTCTAGTAGAGTGATTAAGTGAGGGGATAAATTTAGAAGTATTGGCTATACTAGAATTTTAAAAATACTTATAAGAAAAATGGACCAATGGGAAGCCAACACCACCTACTTGCACAAAGATCGTCTGAATATGGCTCGGTTCGGTAACTTGAATATTTCTGTAAAACTAAGGATGAGTGAGCGACCAACTTAAGTCTTTTATATGACTTAAAATGGTTATACAGGAGCTTAAATAACCGGGGAATCAACGCTTTACATCTCCTACTTGAAGCATCAACCAATCAAATTTCTACACTTAGCTAGTTTTGAATCTATGGACATGATTGGACCAAATGGTGAGTTCTGAAGCTATCCAAGAATTCATGGAAGCTAAAACTGATCAAGAGTGATTCAAGGATGTGGTATCAATCCTACAGAAGCATACCAACCTCCCCTTACACCTCATGCTTCCTTAGATGCTTCTAGAATGCCTTAGGTGTCATTTTCCTACAAGGTTCTTTTGAGCAAGCTTGCTGTCTAGACCAAGTGGCGACCTCCTGGGTGTTTTGCTGGCATAATTTACACCTCATGGTGGAGGTGGAATCACCACAGGTCGCCACCAAGCAGACCTTCCACCTTATGGACACATGTTGGCCATATAAGCCATCTTGGTGTCTCATTTGCTAAGTGTCAAGCAAAGGGAGAGTCTTGGTGTCTTACCATGCCACTAAGCTCCTTATTAGACACCTAATTCTTTTCTTACTCCCTATATAAGGGAGATGTCGAGTTCATTTGGAAGTCACATCAAAATCTTACCAAAAACTTCACTAGAGAAAGTAAACGTTCATAAGCTTTTGGAGCAACATTTCCGGAGCCAAGTCTAGCCAACTAAACTGTAAGTTCGGTCACGTGGAGTAGCACATGGTTAGATTAATATTTAATTTATGATTTGAGTTAATATTCCATAGAGGTTTAGGTTTCATATTTAGCTATTTTCCGCCTACCGTTATAATGCTTGATTTTCGGTAAAATAATCCTACACGATGATTAGGTTGATTTGGTTAGGGGGTTATTAAGCCGTTATAATGCCCAATTTTGGTAGGATTATACTCACATGGTTATTAGGCTGCATTGATAGTCAATTTACTAAGACGTTATAATGCCCGATTTTTGATAGAATTATACGGACATGGTTGTTAGGTTTGATTGATTAGTTGATTATTAAGCCGTTATAATGCTCACCTGTTTATTTTATTATTTGGTTGATTGGATTAATACTTGATTGAAATGGACGTGCTAGGGATGCACGTTGATTATGTGATGATTATCGATTATGAATATGTTAGTATTGCATGTTAGGTATGGTGATGAGTAATGATTATGCATGATAATCTTAGTAGTGTTATTACATGTTAGAAATTATAATGCAGGGTAGGCATTATATGATTATTAATTATACTCATGTTGATGATTATGTATGTGATTATGTAATTAACACGTTAAATATAAAAATGAGATTCGGGTGTAGTAGTGTTATGTCCTCAGGGTTCGGTTAGTGAAGTTGCGAGAGAATGCACTCATAACCGGATCGAGTGACATAAGCTACCTACTCGCCGTGATTCGGTTAGTAGATTTTAGTGTGTCTACCTTCCATAACCGATGGTGGCAGTTAATGTCTGATCTCCATTTGCTCGGGACGGTTAGCGACCCTCCCGAGACCTTCATGATGATGCAGTGATTGGCACCGTGAGTGAGACGGTTGGGGTCTGATAGGGTTGTACCTGCTCTGGCCTGTGTGGTAGAGATGTGGCTGAGTACATCACCTTGGGTGAGATCGAAATCAACATATTGTCGAATTATAAGTGATAACGTTTAAAAATGTAAAGTGTATAAAGACAACCCCTGGTGATGGAGGAAAGGCCACAAGGGAAGAGTGAAGGATAGTGTTGATGGGTTGGACACGGCAGTAGACCATGGTTACTTGGTGGTGATAAGTGATGAGAAGTGATATCGCGTCTATTATACTTGCATGCATTTGATTATTGCATTGGTTTGCTTTGTGTTGATTGTTATTTTGGGTTTGAGTTGTAAGCATTATCTTTATCTATTGATGATTAGAGATCACGTTCTTAATAAGTAATCTTAGATTACTTATGATGCTACTTTTGTTATAGGTAACCTTAGCGGGACAACCTCTAGCGGGAGCGGTGATCTTAGGACGGCCAGTATAGGTAATTTTATGGCTTTTTATAAAACACTAATCTTTAATATGTATTACTTAAAGTGGTACCCAAAACTATACACTAATTTTGTAAGCGTTTCAATCATACTATACTTATCTATAAACCCGAGTTTATAAACGTTTGGTTTGCCCTAAATGATATTAGCCTTGTTCGGGCTAACACAACGCACGATCTTGGAACGGGTTGAAAAGCCTTAGGCCGAGATCGGGCGGAAAGGTGTTTATAGTTGGATGGCTTGGGTGAACAGCTCTTTCCTAGAACCTCGGCTGACCGGCTACGAGCATCACGTAGTGCTTCCGGGTCGTCTAGGTCTAACTCCTAATTCCTAGTCCGGTTTAGGGGCGTTACAAGAGTGGTATCAGAGTATGGTTCTGATCATGCTTCTAGGAAACCTTGTTTTCATTGTTTTATCGAGTAAATGCGTCATAAAAAGCCATTAGAAACACTGGCCTAGATCACACGCAAAAATTATTAACTAGGATGGGAATTAGGACTTACCCTTATATTATGAAGATGCCAAGATACAACTTGCAGACCGTGGGAGAGTCATCAGGGGGACGTAGGGTTGAGGATACAGAGAAGGGGTATCAGCCTGGAGATCCATTTAGGATGCGGGAGATATCTCGATTGATTTATGATACACCAGCACAGTGGGATGATAGTCAGTTTTTAGTACCAAGTGGAGGAATTGATCAAGAGGGTCAAAGTCGAGTAGCGGAGACACCAGGACAACATATACATGGCAATCAAAGTCCGCGAATGGAAAATGGATTCTTATATTATGAAGACGTTGAAGGACCTTACACGCCTTCAGATTACGATCCATCTGAGTACGAAGAGGATCCTACGGAGGAGACTCATCCAACTGAGCTCACAGAAGAAGTTGGACCAGAGGAAACTATAGGACAACAACAAGAGGCGGAACCAGATCTCATTTTCATCGAGGAGACAAAGGGAGAAATTGAGTAGTCATGGTTGAGGATTAAATCAACATCTCCTCAGATTCACAAATAAGGTCAGCAAACCCAATTGTTATCAACATATCATCTTATAGTTCGATAGCACCATCGGGCATACTGGATCATAGTCGGAGCACATCACCATTCATGGAGTGGCCTGATTTTGAGTTTCCGACACCACTGTCTCCATTTCCCACCTTACCACACCCAGTATCTCTGGTACTAGTATCACCTAGTGTCCGAGATCTTGCTACGATCAGAGCGGCAAGGATGTCAGTCTATGGACCATATGGGTGGGGCATTGCACAGAGGTATGACCCAGCACCTTATAGTCCGATTAGAGGCACTATGATGTATACGGCAGCAGTAGATTTGTATTGTTACCGATGTGGACAGGTTGGACACTATCCACAGAGTTGCGAGTCCTACCGTCAGTATGATCCATCATACATAGTTTGCTTAGCATGTGGGGAGCAGGGACACTATGCTACCTCTTATCTTGATACTCACTCCGGATCGAGGATGACACCTCTGAGTCATGGTATCCCTTCGTCCTCACGAGCCTGTCCATCTACCCACGCTTACCCTTCGAGACATTGGTTCACCCCTGGCTGCCAGTGCTCATCCTGTTTGGCTTATAGATATTAGGTTTGGCCAAGGTATGTGGGTGCTAATCTCTACTTTTTGATTGTATAGTGTTTGTTGTACCTTTTTGGTTTTTAGCACCTGCCAGATGTAAAGTTTTAAAAATAGTTAGTGTTTGTATAAAACCGACGTTTTAAATTCTGTAATAAAGGTATGTATGTTTACATTCTAACCTTTACTCTTGATCATGTGTGATGAGATGATGCCAATAGATGTTTTCTAGCCACTATCTTTGGAACCATGCAGGTTTCTTCTAGATACTATGTGGACTAGAAACTAGAGGAATCATAGGGTTAGATGTATGAATTCCCAAAAATAGATAAGATGAACCATAGAAACGAGCCTTAGAAATTTACCCAAAAGTTGAGGTGTTAGGTCGACAATGTATCACTTTGAAGGGGATGACGCTAGAATTGCGAAACCAAAATAAACATGCGAATCACGACAAAGCAATTGAGGGAAGGTTTACAACCAAAGAGGTTGCAAGAAAATAATACCATAACCAAAGGAAATGGTTACGACGGGAATTTCAGGAGATAAAGGACTCATGGATGCAAGGGAAAGACGGAGAAGATAAAAGAAAGTATGATAATTAAGATGGGAAAAAGGAAGCAAGGAACATTATGAAAGTCAAGGACTGGCTAACCAAAGGAAGTCAAGGACAGACTGATCCATAGAATCGCAAGGGAAGATACAAAGGAAGACTTAACCAATGTGGAGTGCATACAAAAAAAAGAGGAATCATATTTGGAATTAGGGACGAAGAGTAACAACAAAGAAGACTCCAGATTCGAACATCGAGAATTCGAGGACAAATTCTTTTAAAGGGGGAAGGATGTAATACCCCTCATCTAGGCCTAGAATTAGCCAATAGAAATAAGAGAGAATGATCAAAGCCTAAGCGAAAGGAACATGGCCGAGAAGGACATATAAGGCCAAAAGTAAATCAAGATGACTCGAGCTATGATAAAATGATCAAAGAAAGGATCCTTTGATTTATTCCTTATTTAGATCTTATTATCAAAAGGATAAATAAGATTATGCAAGCTAAAGAATAATTTTAGCCGAGAAAGTTGAAATTGTCGAAAAACTACATTTTCGGTAAAATAAGGGATTTAGGCCATTTATGGGAAAAGTTCTAGTAGAGTGATTAAGTGAGGGGATAAATTTAGAAGTATTGGATATACTAGAATTTTAAAAATACTTAGAAGAAAAATGTACCAATGGGAAGCCAACACCACCTACTTGCACAAAGATCGTCCGGAATGGCTCGGTTCGGTAACTTGAATATTTCCGTAAAACTAAGGATGAGTGAGCGACCAACTTAAGTATTTTATATGACTTAAAATATTTATACAATAGCTTCAATAACTGGGGAATCAAAGCTTTACACCTCCTACTTGAAGCATCAACCAATCAAATTTCTACACTTAGCTAGTTTTGAATCTATGGACATGACTGGACCAAATGGTGAGTTCTGAAGCATCCAAGAATTTATGGAAGCTCAAACTGATCAATAGTGATTCAAGGATGTAGTGTCAATCCTACAGAAGCATACCAACCTCCCCTTACACCTCATGCTTCCTTAGATGCTTCTAGAATGCCTTAGGTGTCATTTTCCTACAAGGTTGTTTTGAGCAAGCTTGCTATCCAAACCAAGTGGCGACCTCTTGTGTGTTTTGCTGGCATAATTTACACCTCATGATGGAGGTGGAACCACCACAGGTCGCCACCAAGCAGACCTTCCACCTCATAGACACATGTTGGCCATATAAGCCATCTTGGTGTCTCATTTGCTAAGTGTCAAGCAAAGGGAGAGTCTTGGTGTCTTACCACGCCAATAAGCTCCTTATTAAACAAATCATTCTTTTCTTACTCCCTACATAAGGGAGAGGTCGAGTTCATTTGGAAGTCACACCAAAATCTCACCAAAAACTTCACTAGAGAAAGTAAACGTTCTTAAGCTTTAGGAGCAACCTTTCCGGAGCCAAGTCTAGCCAAGTAAACTGTAAGTTCGGCCATGTGGAGTAGAACATGGTTAGGTTAATATTTAATTTATGCTTGAGTTAATATCCCATAGAGGTTTCAGTTTCATATTTAGCTATTTTCCGCTTACCGTTATAATGCTCGATTTTCGGTAAAATAATCCTACACTATGATTTGGTTAGGGGATTATTAAGCCGTTATAATGCCCAATTTTTCGTAGGATTATACTCACATGGTTATTAGGCTGCATTGATTAGTCAATTTACTAAGCCGTTATAATGCCCGATTTTTGGTAGAATTATACGAACATGGTTCTTAGGTTTGATGGATTAGTTGATTATTAGGCCGTTATAATGCTCATATTTTTATTTGATTATTTGGTTGATTGGATTAATACTTTATTGAAATGGACGTGCTCGGGATGCACGTTGATTATGTGATGATTATCGATTATGCCTATGTTAGTATTGCATGTTAGGTATGGTGATGAGTAATGATTATGCATGATAATCTTAGTAGTATTATTACATGTTAGAAATTATAATGCAGGGTAGGCATTATATGATTATTGATTATACTCATGTTGATGAGTATGTATGTGATTATGTGATTAACACTTTAAATATAAAAATGAGATTCGGGTGTAGGAGTGTTATGTCCTCATGATTCGGTTAGTGAAGTTGCGAGAGAATGCACTCATAACCGGATCGAGTGACATAAGCTACCTACTCGCCGTGATTCAGTTAGTGGATTGTAGTGTGTCTACCTTCCATAACCGATGGTGGCAGTTTATGTCTTATCTCCATTTGCTCGGGACGGTTAGCGACCCTCCCAAGACCTGCATGACGATGCAGTGATTGGTGCCGTGAGTGAGATGGTTGGGGCCTGATAAGTTTGTACCTGCTCTGGCCTGTGTGGTAGAGATGTGGTTGGGTACATCACCTTGGGTGAGATCAGAATCAACATATTGCCGAATTATAAGTGATAAAATTTAAAAATGTAAACTGTATAAAGGCAACCCTTGGTGATGGAGGAAGGGCCACACGGGAAGAGTGAAGGGCCGTGTTAATGGGTTGGACACAGCAGTGGACCATGGTTACTTGGTGGTGATAAGTGATGAGAAGTGATATCGCGTTTATTATACTTGCATGCATTTGATTATTGCATTGTTTTTCTTTGTGTTGATTGTTATTTTGGGTTTGGGTTGGAAGCATTATCTTTATCTATTGATGATTAGAGATCCCGTTCTTACTAAGTAATCTTAGATTATTTATGATGCTACTTTTGTTACAGGTAACCTTAGCGGGACAACCTCTAGCGGGAGCGGTGATCTTAGAACGGCCAGTATAGGTGATTTTATGGCTTTTTATAAAACACTAATCTTTTATATGTATTACTTAAAGTGGTACCCAAAACTATATACTAATTTTGTAAGCGTTTCAATCATACTATAATTATCTATAAACCCGAGTTTATAAACGTTTGGTTTACCCTAAATGATATTAGCCTTGTCCGGGCTAACACAACGCACGATCTTGGAACGGGTTGAAAAGCCTTAGGCCGAGATCGGGCGGAAAGGTGTTCATAGTTGGATAGCTTGGGTGAACGACTCTTTCCTGGAACCTCGGCTGACCGGCTATGAGCATCACGTAGCTCTTCTGGGCCGTCTAGGTATAACTCCTAATTCCTAGTCGTGTTCGGGGATGTTACAAGAATGTACAGAGCATGGTTCTGATCATGCTTCTGGAAAACCTTGTTTTCATTGTTTTATTGACTAAATGCGTCATAAAAGCCATTAGATACACTGGCCTAGATCACACGCAAAAATTATTAACTAGGATGGGAATTAGGACTTACCCTTTTATTATGCAGATGCCAGGATACAACTTTATACGGATCAATTAAAATAGCTTTGAATTCATTAAAGAAAGATAATAAAAAATACAATTAAAGCGACGTGAATATCTAGATATCGGGCCGATACTCAAATTTATACGGATCAATTAAAATTGGTTTCAATTGAAAACAGTGCCAAGTTCGTAAAGATCGTTGAAGAGAAGAAAGTTTAAGACCACCTCCAACAATAGATTTAGTGGATTTCTTAATGAGATTCTTAAGTATTAATAGCCCAAAAATTAAAGAAAAAAAATTGAAAAACAACAGAATCGATTCTTATTTGAAATGTCTTAGAAACTGTATAGATACCATGACGTGTCGATTTTTAATTGCATATGAGAAAAAGAATTTGGGAGTTTCGGGGAAATAGAGTTTTCACACAGGTATGAAAAAACCTTTAAAAAATGTCGCAGAGCCGATTTTGGAAGATTCATCACTTCCGACTCCTCTGGCGATTCTCACAGGCATTTCGGTGGCTGTTGCAACGCAGTGTGGTGGCATGCGCCGGAGTTGGCCGTAGCTGGCGGCTACTCATGAACGAAATCGTCTATGTACTTGAAATCTCTTCTAAAATGAGTTTCCTCATCTCTCTTAAGCAAGTTCCTATCCCAAACACTTTCTCTGTGAACTCATGTTTAATTTGATTGATTTAAGAGATAAGTTACGATTTTTAATTTTTGTTTTAAATTGTGTTTAATTCGTGTCTAGTCCTCTAGAAAAGGCTAAAAATGGATTGTTGGTTTTTGGTGTAAAGCCTGGTCCAAGGGATTCTTTGGTTCAATGTTTCATAAAACGTAATCGAACTACACAATCATATCACCTATACCTCGGATTGACCAACTCTGAGCATATATCTATCTCTGCTTCCTTTTTTGTTTCGTGGTTCTAAAATGGTGATGAACCAACCAAGTTTCATTTGATTTAATTGTAACATTATTTGACATTGTGTTTGATTTTGCTTGAAGATTTGATTAGATTAGATTAATGGTTTTTGCATGATTTAGGTTGTATATTAGAGTAGATTAGTGGTTTATGTTTGATGAGTATTTTGTGTTTAAGAATCCCTTAAAAATTATACCATTGGAGATACATTTTGTTAAATATGATTAAAGTTTCTTAAAGTATTAAAATATTACTAAAATATGTTAAAAACTCTAAGATTACATCTCATTGTTGGAGATTCTCTAAGCCAAGAAGAAACTCAATCTCGTGTGTGAATCTGATGCAATTGAGATTTTAGAAATCGGTAAACTCGATCCCTCTCTATGGTGTTGTGTTATGTTGAATTAGATTTTATGCCATTGTGTATCAAGAAGATGTAAACTGTGAAATAGCTCTCTTTTCTCTAGGAAGAGAAATTCTATAGATTTTGAGTCTTGTTGATAGATTTGTATTGTTTGGGGTTTGGGTGAATCTTTTCAATCGAATAGTTGTGTCGTTAATGTTTGACTCCAACCTTTTTTCTTTTCTGGTAAGGCAGTACCAAAATTTTTTGATGTTTAGAGATTGATTGAGTTTGGTTGGAGAATGTTCACAGCGACACTTTTTGGAACTATAGTTATATCTTAAATCACAGTGTCTGTTTTTAGTTGCTTTATAACTCCACCGCAGCTCATTTTTCCTTTTCTTCTTGTCCATGGAGACAGGTTGGTTCAAGCAAAAGAGAGAGAGATTTTGGTAAAGAAGATTGATCAGTTACTTCTAGATTGTGATTTATTTGGTAACTTGAATAGGGGTAAAGCTATTTGGAGTTTAGCTTATGGTTCTTTGGTTTAATTCTAATTGCATATTTGCAAATATCAAACCTTTTTATAAGCTGTCATAGTAAGTATGGTTATTGATTTTGTTGAATAGATTTGACGTCTCAAAGATGCAGAAATTGGGTGATTTCAAGCTTCCTCAATTCTTCAATTATCCTCCATACTTCACGTAATCATTCTCGTCTTTGGTTTTCTGTTTCTCCTTCTTGAAGATTGTGGATTGAAGGAAATGTTTGTTTCTTTTTGTCAAGTTTGCAACATGTGAGGGACACTCGTGATAAGCAAATACAGCTCTGGAAAGAGCTTATTTTGGAATACTGTAAAACCCAAAAGGTTTTCTTGATTGGCGTTGAAGAAGATTTCCCTCTCTTCTCAATGCCATTGATAGTATGATCCTTTTCGCCTTATTACATATTTGATTCTTTTTTTTTCTTTATAGGCTTTCAGTAATAACTTGTTAAGATTTTCGCAATGAAACCTGCATCAAGTTTAGATCTTTAGGTTTCAATGTAAATCTAGCGGCTTTCTACATTTGTCAAGTGCTTAGTCTTATTTGATTTGCAGGGTCACTAAGCCATGAAGCAAGGGAAATATTCCTCTCAGCCATTTTTGGAGAAGGTTAGATTCTGAAACAATCAAGCGGCTAATTTTTATTTGGCAGATTTCGAGAATCTATTGACAGGTCGTGCAGAGTGGTTAAATAAAAGGAATAGGAAATGTTTGATTTTGTGGCACCGGATTCAAGATTGAGCAGACATTATTCTTCAGTTTGTGAGAGAGAATGGATTAGAGGACAGTGTGATGACAGTTGAAGAAATACGTTCAGGAACAAAAACACATGAAACAGAACTTCAAGGGATCGATCGTACGATTCTAATGAGGGCCTTGAAGTTGCTAGAGAACAAGAGTAAGCTTTCATTGTTCAAAGGAACATCAGCAGATGATGAAGGTGTTAAGTTTTCTGTTTGATGCCTAGTGGCTCGAGCCAATTATTGAATCTAAGAAGTCAATTTTTAAGATGTTTCCCTTATAACACAAAAGACAGTGAGAGCATTTAATCAATTAAAAGTTTGATGAATCCTTCTTTACTTTCTTTGAGAAGACTGATATTACTCGGTTTTAAAGTTTTATAGTAAGCATTTATGCTTTCTATTCAACATTATCCGAGCTTTTCTCTGCAAAATTGGTATTTTTACAGGTTTCTAGGTGTTTGGGACGTTTGGATGCAAATTGGCATATTCAGGTGCAGAATCCGGCAGAAAGGTCTGAATATTTCCAACGTTTGAAGATGTTCCCACCGATGGATGAAGCTGAAATTATGACATAAGATAGACACGTGAGTTAGCTTTCATATGCAAGTGGTTTGAAGTCGATCCATCGGTGCAATCAAAAGTTATGACTATTTTACTGAAGACTGGTCAAGCTGCCTCGCAGATGAAGCATGTGCAAGCCAAACCGATCGGTCCAAACTCCCTGGAAAAGTCAGAAAACTCAGAGCAATCGGTCCAGACCGACCCGGAGCACCCAGACCGATCAATCCAGCCCAGACCGACCAATCCAGCCTCCTACGAGAAATTTGGAGATTTTCTATATTTTTGCACATGTGTTCTCAAGATTTATCAAGATTTCCTAATCCTATTTTATTTCTTTTAAACTATAAAAGCCTTCTGACTTAGGTTTATTATTAAGCTTTATTTTATTTCTGAGAGAATTACTGAGGAGAGAAGATTCTGAAACTCTG
>OVBE01013729.1:0-12513 GCA_900406425.1 Iberis pinnata | reverse complement strand
TATATATATATATATATATGATTCGTGCTATACACGGGTTAAAACATTAAATTTTGTTTGAAATTTTATAATAATTTTGATTTATTGGATGACCAAGTTTAATAACATTTTCTAATAAACACTTATATTTATTTGTATTAATTATTGTTTAATTAGCTTATTATAATTAGAATATATGATAATTTTATAGTTTGATCTGTATACATTTAAATAAATAGGTCTGGAATTTTTAAGGAAATAGAAATGTAAATTTAAAAAGCAGTATTATATTTTGAATGTAATAATATAAAACATGCATTTATAAATGTCGTACATTGAAAACACCCATATTTTTTTATTAGGTCTTTCTTTACATACATTCCTTTTCCTATTAAAAAACACATAAATAGGTTGATATGTACACAGAATTTTGAAACATAAATTATAAATGTAAATTTGACTATATGTAGTTTCTCATCAACAACAATCATTTCAAATGATTCAATAATAATCATGGAAGACTTTTATAGTTTTACAATTTTGACATTGATTTGTCATTGCCTCTTGAATGGCTTTAGATCGCAGATCTGACTAAAATACTAGAATTTTATCCTAGCTATGCGTGGATAAAATGTTAAGAAATTTAAATTTTGATAAAATATAATTATAATAAAAAATTTATGATATTACTCTATGATATATATTTTAAAATAATTATATATATATATATATATTAATCGTCGATATGTAATAGTAGGAATGTAATTTTTATTATATAAATGTTGGTTATATATAGTTAATTATGAAATGATATTATAATAATATTTATAACTAAGAAAATTATTGTCTAATATTTCCAAAATAATAAAATTAATTATTTTAGTTGAGCTCAACATATGATCAATATAATATTATATATATTGTAAATGTGATCTAAATACTATAAGTTAATTTTTTGAATCCTACTTCACTAAAATAAACTTTACAATTTTTATAGTTAAATTATAGGTTTGATTACTTAAAAACTGTTATCAACTTTAACAAAAATATATGTTAACTATATAAAACTCTTTTGACAGCTTGTTTAATATGTATTATAACAAACTAAAATATTTTATGTTTAATTTGTGGAGAGTCGTAGTCCAAATAAAATTATGATCTTAATCTACCACACATTTTATTTTTCTAAATACCTTTTTATAGTTGATATCTACTTTATTTACATTTGTTATGTTTATATATTTTATAGTAAGGCTGGAGAAAATATCTGTTATATCTCATCCGCTCTGTTATTTTCTTTGATTCGATTCGAAAAATCGGATATCCGTTATGTTTTAGAGCAAAGCAAATAGTAAAATTCATTATTCGTAGGGGACAAAACAAATCGTAAAATATCATTTAAAAAGACCGGATATCCGCACTGATCCGTATAGTTATAAATATAATACATTAATATATAACGTAACATAAAACATATTAGCGTATTTATAAAACTATAGTTCATTGTATTTTTGGAGTTAAGTAATAAACTAAATTGAATGAAAGATAGTTTTTGGACTTTTAAAACTCCATTTGATGTTGTCGGAAAAAAATTTCATTTAATGAAAACAATATATTATTAAAATCTAGATATTTTAGTATGCACTTGTCTTCTTGACAAAGTTTTCTTGCAAGAAAAATAAACGCAGTTTTCTTCCTAAAAAGTTAAATCGTTAGTTTCTATTTTCTTACTTTCGCTTTTGGCCTTCGTAGTTTACAACTTTTACATGTATAAAGTTAAAAATTTATAAATTTTCTTATCATATTGTTAAATGTGGTTTCAAATAACTTTCTTATTTGCCTTTTTATAATATGTGAATTTTATATATCAAATGGAACACATGAGGTTTTGAAACCTAGAAGAGGAAAATGTTATAGCTTAGAAAAAATAAAATGCCACAATATTCTGATGAAACAACATCAAGGTTAGCTAATCATTCGAGAACCACTTAGAGAATAGACTGGCACATTGTTTTCGAAGACGATACGTAAGGAAGAAGTCTTTCACACTTCCATGAATTATCTTATCAGCCTTTCTTATGTGTCAGTGTTCTTTCTTTTTCTTTGTAGATGGCAGCTAAGAAAATCAACTAATTATCCTAATACAAAAGAGAGCCAGAATCAATTCCAGAAAACAATGCTCATAAAACAGAACCAAGAGTTGTGAATGAACCTAAGCCGGATGCACAAAAGACCAAATCTCTCGTGTGGAACTATTTTGTGAAGATGTATTCTGGACTAAAAACTACTTGTTATTATTGTTTTACGCCAATTGCATGAAAAAATGATGATGGTTCGACAACTAACACTATGCTTAATCATTTGAAAAGATGTAAGCAATATAGAAATCTCAGAGAATATGGTGATGATGTCGATGAAAACAAAGGCAAACGGGTGAAACAAGCGACTCCGATTCATAACAATGTGGCTGGTAATGATAATGTTTTTGTTCCATCTTACCTTGCTTATAAAAAGGACGAGTGTCGTCGTGATTTGGCGAGAATGATTATAAAAGATGAATTACCTTTTAGGTTCGTACAACGTGAAGGTTTTCAAGAGTTTGTAAGAGCGTTGCAACCACGTTTTACAATTCCTCCACATAGTACTGTTACTAGAGATTGCTTAGATTTGTTTGAAGCGGAAAGAGAACAGCTAAGGAAATGGTTTAAAACCTTTTATGGAAGTGTTGTCTCACTACCGACACATGGTATTCTTGTCAGAATTTGAGTTATATAAGCTTAATAGCTCATTTTATAGATTCTGAGTGGAACTTACATAAGAAGATCTTGAATTTTTTTCAAGTTACAAGTCATTCATGTGAAATAATGGGAAGAACCATTGAGAAGTGTTTACAGTCCTGGGTGATTGACAAAGTATTTACTATTAAAATGGACAATGCAAATCAAGTGATTTAGGTGTGCGTTATATGCGACAAAGTCTTAGATCAAGAGAAGGTTATGTGCTAGATGGAGAGTTTCTTCATATGCGTTGTGGTGCTCATATATTAGCTTTAATTGTTAATAATGGTTTAAAAGATGTAGAAGCTGCAATATCTCGAATTCGTTCGTCGGTTAGTTATGTAAGATCTTCTCCGAGTAGGTTGCTGAAATTTAAAGAATGCTTAAAACAATTAAGGCTTCCTACAAAGTGTGGTATTTTTCTGATATAAAAACAAGGTGGAACTTAACTTTCTTGATGTTGGATTCAACTATTGAGGTAAAAAAAGCTTTTGATTTGCTGGAATTTAAAGATAAAACCTATAGAACTGATATGGGTCAGTTACCAAATGATGATGATTGGTCCTATGCTAAGAGTCTTGTTCCATTCTTGCGATCATTTTATGAGACAACTTTGAAGATATCTAGATCTCTTTACATCACATCAAACATTTACATGAAAGAGATCTTTAGTTTGTTGTTACTCATTATTAAAATGGGTATGGATGATGCTCAATATATAAGAGATATGTCAACCAAGATATGGGAAAAGTACGATAAATAGTGGGGAAACTTTGATAATAGTAACATGGTTATATTTGTTGCTACTATACTTAATCCTATGTACAAGAAGAAATGGGTCAGTTGGTTAGTTGGTGAAATCTACACAGAAAAAGATGTTGTCTATTTATTGTCAAAGATTGATGTTGATTTGGAGAAGATGTTTAACTACTATAAAGCCTCCATTCTTGAAAGTTTAGTCAATTCTAATAAAAGAGATGCTACTGTTGTTGAGGCTAATGTTCAAAAAATTGGAAATATGGATTTTTGGATGACTTCAATGTACAAGAAACACAAAGAGAGTAAAATATATTTACAACATGAATCAGAATTGGAAAGGTACTTGGTTGATGATTGTGAAGATGATGAGGATGAAAACTTTGATACTTTGTATTGGTGGAAAATTGCAGGATCCAAGTATAAGATATCATCTTTGATGGCAAGAGATGTACTTGTTTCTCAGGATAAACATCAAGAATGGCCACTGAACCTTGTTAAATGCTTTTTTGATATCTAATTTGAGGGCCATAGATGGATGTTTAAGTTTCTGGTTGTTAAGGAATGAATCAACTCCTGAGCTATTAGTACAATATCTGTTGTTTTCCTCTCATTGATAAAAGCCAATTGGTTAATAGATATGATTTGGTTGAGGAATGGTTTAAGTCTGTTTGCAAGGATTTTTGAAATCAGTTTATAGAAACATTTGCCAAACTGATGGGTCTGTAGTCTTTTGGTTGTTGAAGGTTTGGGAGTTTTGGTATTAAATAGAGATATGTGTGATTTATGCTAGGAGGTAGTGTACCTTGCTCAAAGAATTGTTGAACATAAGCAATTGTTGAAGACTTAATGGTAGACCATTAGTACTTGTAGAATCCCACAGTGAAACCATCAGGTTCAGGAGCCTTTTCTTCTCCTATTTTCTTCAAGGTTCCAAAGATTTCCTCTTCTGTAACTTGTTTAGTTAGTTATGCATTCATTTCTGTAGTTACTCGAAGCTGCAAGGCAGAAAAACAACTATAATCTGAAGTGTTGCCATTTGCAATATTAGAGAAGAGATTTTTAAAATAGTCAACAAAGAATGCATGTATTTTATCCGAATCATGCTGGAGATTGCCACTGCTATCCTCCACAAGAGAAATACGTTTATGGCATCTACATTGTTGCATTTGTGAGTGGAAAATTTGGAATTCTTGTCACATGTTGCAACCATAAGGCTCTACTCTTGATACAAAGGTAGGCTTCTTCTTGCTTATGAGCCATAGCTAATATGGCTTTGATGTCCTTCAGTTAATGATAGTCTAGCTGCTCTAATTCATAGATCTGGTAGAGTTTAAAATGCAGATCATGTATTAATTTAGAGGAGTTAGAATGATGAAGCTTCTTCCACTTAACTAGCCCTTATTTGCAGTACTGTAATGCTTCCATAAACTGAGTTAGGGATAGGTGAGTAGAACTATTTGTCTATATCTGTTGCACTTCCTGTTAGACCTTTGGATTTTATTTCCACATGTTATCATATCTAAAGATGTGCTTGCCTTTCCATTTCATATTATTAGTGTCTAGGAGTATTGGTCTATGGTCAGATGAACTCCATTCAAGAAGTTTGACATAAGCCCCACGGTAAAGTTCCAACCAATCAATTTTTCCCATCACACGATCAATCCTTGTCTTAATTGTGCAATTATACCTTTTACCACACCAGGTGAATTTACCACCAAAGGATCTTACATTATTCAAACCTAGTATACTGATCATGTTCCTAAAGTGTCTAAAAGATGCTTCAGTACAAGGAGGACCTCCAAATTTTTCAGCATTAGATCTAATATCATTAAAGTCTCCTAAGTAAAGATGTGGAGGATCTGTAAAACTAATACTGCAATATGACATAGTAATGTGCTGCCAAAGTTGATTGTGCTCAATGCGAGAAGGAGGTCCATACAAGTAGGTAAGCTTGAAAGTGTGACCATCAACAGTTAACTAGAAATCATTAAGGTATAATGATGAATCTGCAGGAGGCTCAAGTATGACTTGATCTTTCCAAAAAACTGCTAAACACCTTTTCTACCAACTAGAGAAACTATATAGTTACTAGTATAACCTAGCCGAGAACATATAGAGCTAACAAAAGAATCCTCATACATATTTTTCGTAAGGAACGTCAAATCCGGATTATATATGGAGTTGATACCAAAAATATTTTGAATTGTTAGGGCGTTCTCAATTCCCTGACAATTCCAGTGCATCATTCTCATTTGGTGGGGGTGGTTTTGGGGTATCCACCCTCTCCTTGATAATTAAAGAAGAATCAAACTTTTGCATGCTATAAGATGCCTCATCCTCGATTATATGAGTCTATGTTTTACGTTTTCTTGAGGTCTATGCTATCAACTTGCCATTTCTATGCAGATTTTGAAGAACAGGGACAATGGAAACATCAGAAAGTGCAGCTCTTGCATCAACTACAGGAGGTTGTTCAAGTGGTATGTATTGAGGAACTTCAGCGTCAGTATCAACATCACAGATATTTTCCTCATGCTTCAAAGAACCACACTTGAAACAAAACTTGCGAAGCTTGTCAAATTGAAATCTGATCAATGTAGGAGGTTCAGCTCGCTGAAATTGGATATGCAGAACGTAGATGTTTTTGTATCAATATCCACTGTAATTTTTGCCCAGGCTTCAGTAGTTTTATCGTTAATAGGCTCTTGAAGACGTACTTCATGCACAACCCCTAAATTATGCCCAATTTCTTTAAGCATTTCCTCGTCTCTGAAATCATTAGGGATGTTGAGAAATTGGACCCAGAAAGTAATAGTACGGAGATAATCCAGAAACAAGAGACGGGTCCATCTATCAACGAGCAACATCCAATATTTAAAGGACCATCCAATATTTAAAGGACCATGGTCCTGATTCAAGAACATGCTAGAGATGATGCTCATATTTAAAATAAAATTGGACTCTTTCTTCATCTAATACACGACTCGTGACTTTGCCTTCAAGTTTCCATGCTCGTGGTAATGTCTACTTCAAGGTATGAACCTTTTGATGAGTTGGGTTGACACACTTAACCATAAGGCTAAACAGACTTTGATCATCATGACGTTGTTGGCCATCAATTTTATGATGGAAAGGTAAGCGTTCAGACCCCAAGTTGAGATTCTAAAAATTCTTCCACAAAATCATTCTCCATTCGAGTGATAAGAGCGCAGGAGAGAACGAAAGAGTAAGTAACTTATTTTTAGAAGAAGTCATAATAGAGAGGAGACAACATGCACAAAGGATCGTCGAAGACAAGAGATTCAGAGAGAAACAATGCTGAAAACCGCAAGATACAAAGGTGAGAATCGCATGCTGCGAAAAGAGAAACCCCAAAACCAGAGAAAGAGAGAGCTAGCTAAGATCGGAGAGAAGCCGAAGATAGACCACAAATCACCCTTTCTAGATACTTTTGTGATGAATAATTTACTATAAAATTAATAGTTATATAATTCGGATTAATGAATATTTCCTTTTTATAGTATTTTTCAAATCTCGAAGAGAATAATAAATCTCAATTTTCATTTAATTAATAACTAGGTGATAGCCCGCACCATGTGTGTGCATAAATAATTTATATATAATTTCATAATTAAAATTAGATATATAATATTGTAATCAAATAAATATTAAATTATACACTTTTTAAATAATATATTATATAAGTCAAATTATAAGATTTATAAACATTATGCTAAATATATTTCGATAGTTATATAGTACAATATAGTGACAATATAAAATTGATATCACACAATTTATTGTATATTTTCAAGTAATTAATTTATACAATTTTGATTACTATAGTAGTTAAGTTAGACAATTTTTATCGAATAAGGCCAAGTTTATATATTAAAATTAACATAAACAATTAAAACTCATAAAAGCTTAAACTATATAATTGGAATTAGGGTTAATCCTAGTACTGCGCCAAATCGATCTCATTTCATAACTCATTAAAAAAAGCTAGAGAGAATTTGTTGGTTCTCATTACGAAGTTTCGACAATTCATTTATAAAAATAAAAAGGAATCAACAAAATCTTAGTTCTTTTGATAATACGAAGGTAATACAATATCTTTTCATAATTTTCCATAAACTCGATTATCATATTTTCATTATTTTTGTTTCCTTTTATTTTTCATGTTCATATCTTCAGTAGCGGATACAAGATACGGTTATGGAAAATCGGAATTCAATGGAAGATAATATTTCATCGATTTCATTTTTCATATATGAAAATATCAGTATAATTATGTAAAAAATTTGATTTTTTTTGTTCTTTGCATGTTAATATTTGAATAACGGATCCATGAATTGCGATATGAAATACTGATTTTCATTGAAGGTATTAGTTCCTTTTTATTTTATTTGAAAGATTTTATATCTTATTTTTAATAATACGCCAAATATATTTTCTTAAAATTATACATATATATATATATATTGTTTCAATTACATAACATTTACAAGTAATAAAAAATTTATATTAATTATATTAATGTTAATATACCGAATCAATATTTGATATTGTACCAAAAACTTAAAAGTTTATTCTTTCAAACTTTTATAATTTTCCTATTGTTTTTAATACAATATTACAAATGCTGAATGAAATAATTGTATTTAACAAATATTTAGTATAAATCTAAAAATAAACGAATGCTAATATATATATATTTATTGTTTTAGATATGAAGATAAATCAGAAAAATATGTTTGAGTGATAAGATATATATATATATATATATATATATATATATATATATTTATTTATTTATTGTTTCATATTTAAGACCAAATTATAGAATATGTTAGAGTAATAAGATATAATGCATAATTCTGTCGACTATATTTTTAAATAAAATATATTAAAAGCTTAAAACATGTGTATATTTAAGAATATTAGTTACTTGTATTTATAACATATAGGAATTATTATTGTTTATATAAATCGGCTGGATTTGTGGACTTTGAAAAATAATTGGCTTAACATTATAAATACAATATACGACATATATTAATTTCAATCCATAAATATTTAATGGATTTAATTAACATAGATAATATATTTTAATATAATATAAAATAACAATAAATCATATAACTAATATATATTAAATTAATATTTAAATATATAAACACTAATATGTATTTTTCATATAATAAACAATATTCATTAAATCGACTATGGGAGAAACTTGTCAAGTCTTCAAATTGATCACTTATAAAAAGGTTAGTTTCAAATTTAACATATAATAATAAATGTAAAATAATAAAATATAAATATAATATTACTTAAATATTAGTATTTACTGTAAAAATATAACACGTTTGTATTTTTTAAAACCATGACATTTTATTTTTTTATTTAAATAACATATATAATTAACGAATATGGAAATTAAAATATTAAAGGTAATTTAAATTACCTTCCCATTAGGAATAGCTTCAGTTATATCTGTTGCAAATTTTTAAATACTATGAATTTTCCTAATTATTTAAAAATTAACTTGATTGAAAATTTTGATTCATTATTTTATTTTTTAGAATATACATTTTATATTTATTAGAGACATGAAATAACTATTTACAGCAATTTATAATAACAATTAATTAAAACAGTTATATATATCATTTAATAAGGAATACAAAAAGATTTAAAATATAAAACATTAATTAAATATTACATTAGAGAGTACGAAAATAAATTAGGTGGATACGTCAAATACAGTGAAACGTCAAATACTTTTAGAGAATTAAACCCAAATTAAATAAAACTTCATAAAAGATGAAGCGGCGCTTAACCACAAATGCTGAACATAACAAATAGCGCAAAATCAGTATATATAAGATAAGTGGTTATTATAGATAAAACAAACCACCATATTTTCACTATCTCTCTCCTTAAAATATAAACATGAATCCTCGAAGACGATGTAGAGGAAAACCCAGCAGTTATCAGACGGTTTCCAACCGTGAAAAAATACAAAACTGTGATGCAACTCATGAAAACACAGTTATACTGCCTAGAAGAACTCCGACAAAGAGAGATTCAGTGAAAGTCAACTCAATGATCGCCATGTTGGAAAAGATTAAGAACACAACAAATTTCAACTTAGAGAAGGAGTTGAAAACTTTAAAAAATGAGAAGCAATGCACTGATAATGAACTCAAGCAAACGTATCCCTACGAATTAAACTATCGAAAATGTGGCATTAGGTTTTTAGATTAAGTCTGTCATTTTTTTTTGTAAATGTTTTTAAGTTATTGTGGCATTTGAGTTTTTTTTCTTCTCTTTGTTGGGTATTTTTAATATGTACTTTTATTTTAATATTATAAACACTTTGTCTTTTTTTTTTGTTAACCTCTATTTATACGTTGTATTACCAAAAACAAAATTCACATATAATTATACTATAACACAAATAAATTAATAACATATAAATATAATCATTATATTTAGTATAACAATAAAAAATATATAATAATAAAATATGTATACTTAACATATTTTCATGATTACATAAATTTAATCAAGATGATTTAAGAAATAATACCTTTTATATTATATATATATATACATATCTACATATCAAGAAATTAAAATATTATGTAATTAATTTTGATATATAAAAATTTAATATTAAATTTAATTTATTTAAACATAAATTGTAGAATAAAAAGAACGATATATAAATTTAATCACATATAGATAACACTTATAACGAAAATATATCTAACAAATTGAACAATATAAATATTATTTGTTGTGTTATTTTGATAACCGTGTTTACATTTTTTTAATTGTTATATTAAGTATTAAATTTATAATTATATAAAATTTAAATTATTTCAAATATTAGTATTCTGATTATAACGATTAATTATTGTATATCTATTATTCGTTTACATCTCATGGCACATAACATATTTAAAGTAATTTTTTATCAATAAAAATTAGTTTATTAATCAAAGAAAAGTACATTTTAACTTTTTAAAAAACACTAAAAACACAACAACGATCACAACGAACAAATTCAGACATAAACATGAAAACCACATATCATTTCCATGAACACGCTAACTTCGTCCCCATCCACCATCATTAACTATAAAAAATAAAAATTAAGATAATTAGTAAATTTTATATTGTTAAAATATCTAAAATAAACTAAATAATATTAGAAGTTAAGAGAGAGTAAAGAAACTGATTCTGCAGTTTGATCTGTTAATATTTTATTATTAGAAATATTTGTAAGATTTGAAATCAATCTATATCATATTATCGCAATATACATATTTATAATATGTAAAAATTCCATAATTTACGTAAATATAATAAGATTTATAAAATTTGTTAATGTTTTATTGTTAGAAATATTTATAAGAACTGAATCAATCTATATCATATATGATAGTTTAGATTTTTCAAAATACTGAATCATAGATGTTCATATTAATAATCACACACATAGATATTTTTATTTGTTAATTATTCATTATTCTCTTATTTGTATAAAATGATCAGACGTTGTTTTACAGTTAATCCGCTAATAAAAATTAAAAAGTTTATACACATATTAAAAGTATTACTATCTATAATCACGTTTAACAAAATATACTCATAATATAAGTTTTACGCATGAATATAATATATGATATTAAATTTAAATATTTTATCATAAAATATGATTTAACAAAGAATATTATAAAATTTTGATTTAATGAAGAATGTATGAATCAAATTAGTATATCAAGATGATGATAATTGCGCTCTAAATCGTTGTGCCTTGATTATAGTTGGATCCAACAATACTTGAGAGACATTTACAAAAGTAGTAACCGTCCATCCACCTACAATAAAATGATGTTAACAATGTATTTTATAGTTTAAATACATAAAGATAAACGATTTATATATACAAATATACTTCAAATGCTTGAACTTGAGCAAATCGAATAATACAAATAATAGTCTGACTCCTCCAATCACCAATAGATGTTAAAAAATTATTTGCATAACAATTACAGATGACATGATAGGATTGCACCACTGTACTAAAAATAAATTTTAATTATTTTAAAAAGAGTCTAATATTATAAAGAATATTAATAATAATAAAAATTCACTTACAACTCATCATGAAGTTTAAAAAAGACAACAAGAACAATTCTTTTAGTTGAAACCAACATCCGACGTTTGAAATTACCAACATTAACCACCTTCCTGACCAATATAAAAATATACAATTATAGATAATTGTACATTATAAACTAATAATAATAATATAAAATTAAATAAATAAGTACATATCAACTAAATAATGAACATCGACAATTCCACTGTTAATATCAGTAAAATTAACAAAACAGAAAAAATTATCAAATGTTTGTGGAACGGTACTCATGCATATAGTCTATGAAGTGCAAACAATTTCATATTAATGTCGAAACAGCATAAAATTCGCTGAAACACGTTGTAAATTAAAACCAACTAAGGTTATCCATTAGCCCTCTAATGAAGACAAATCAAAATCAGCCAGAATATTAGACCCAACAACAGTTTCGATGTGATTACCCTATAAAAAATGTTTATCATAATACAAACACGCCTAAATATAAAAGATCAATAATATACGATTATTAAATTAGATTTAAATATTACGTACCTTGATATCAATCAAAATAATCATAGTAGTAAATTCATAATAATAATTTTTGCACCCACGGATAACCTTACCAACCATACGTTGGGAAGGAAATTCAGGATCTAACTTCGAAACATCATAAAAAATAAATCATCATATTTCTTCAAAATCGCATTATGGAGAAAAAACCATTACAGAGAACTAATTTTCAGAATTAATAATATGAAAAGAATAAAGTACGATAAGATGTATTATATTTACGAATTTAATAGAAAGAATAAAGAATATATATATATATATATATATATA
>OVBE01013728.1:212-12514 GCA_900406425.1 Iberis pinnata | reverse complement strand
TACAATTATTGCTTTCTTAATATGTGTGAAAACTCTAGAAAATCAAGTATTGAGAAATAGAGGAAGTAGTATTCTTCATTCGAAAAAAAAATTTATAGTATTCTTCATATGAGGAGCAAGAAGCTGACTAACCCATTAATTAATTGTCTAATGTGGAACTAATGGAATAGAGAAACAAGAGACTCAATATCTTAAATGATGAAAAAAAATAAAACTAAATTCTCCTTTAAATCTCTCGAACTAACTCACGCAACTTTTCATTTTTACGTTTTCTTTGTCGTCACGGGCGGCTCTGGGCGCCGAATTTCTTCTTGTTTAGTTTATAACTAGATTATAATAACATAGTTATCGTCTTATTTGATATCTATATCTTCGTTTTGGAGATTTTTGAAACAATTTGGTATTTCGTCTCATCTATATTTTTGTTTGCCGGTGTTTCTTCCGATGATAATTGGTCCTTCTCTTCCACTTGTTGACTACAACTATGTGATAGAATGGAGGAATAAAGTGATTTGGATGATTGACGCATCTTTATCCTTTTTGGAATGTGTTTTGCCGACACATATATACCAATTTTGTTGGTATCCGATGACTGAGGTTGTTTTATGCATTTATTGCAAAATGAAGTTTTCTTTGTCAATGAATTTGATAGCCAAATTGATTGGCTCCCTAATTGACCAAGCGAAAGAGGGGCTCGAATTCATCGCCCATGCTTCAAGATTGAAGTTTAGTTAACGGTTGAAACTATTTTGGTTAGAATATCAATTTTCTAAACCAACGTCATGGCCGGGTCCTGATTGTGTTTTGGAAAATTGGTACACACTTTCGTGTATGATGGAGATGGCACAATGGCTTAATGACGATGATAAAGAATGGTAACAGATTATTCCAAAAAGTTATATATTTATTAAAAGAGCTTCTTTTGATAATTTGTTATGGGTATTTTTGGCTGTGTTTTCATCTGGTCTTCAGAAGAGTTTCAATCAATTGATTAAATTCAATATCCATTAGTCGTATTTATTAAAAAATTTGTGGTTTTTGTTGTGGTAATTCTCATCGGTAATTGCTTTCAATGCCATAGTTGTAATAAAGGAATATGTGTTACACTTTATTACTTTTTATTACTATCGACCATATATATTTCTCAAAATGATATCCAAGGTGCAAGAGGTACTAATGAGAAGGAAGATTGTGATAGCGACGGAGTAACCATCCGATACATTTACTGGTATCGATTCAACATCAACTTTCGTAACAATGAATATGATACGTACTTATTGGTATCAAAGTGTCTACATTTCAAAACATGTACTAGATGTAATGGATTTTTACTGTGCGATTTGGAAATTAATAGAAACAATGCCAGAGTGACATACTTATCGTATCAAAGTAAGACAAATTTTGAAAAAGGAAAATAACAAGATGCAATGTTTGTTAGCGTGTAAGGCTTATCTTCAAAGTAAGCAACGTCAAATTTCTCTTTTTCAATATTTAACTTCAACGTAATAATTTACCTTCTATTGTTTTGTACTGATAAAATCCAGATTCAATCAAAGCTGAGCTCAAGATGAAGAAGAAGAAATTTTCATTATGTTCAAAATTAAAGATTATAGAGAGTGTTTATCAAGCTTATATACAAGAATATTAGTCAGTTAGTAACTCAGCTAATGACCGTTTGATAAAGCCTAACAACCATAACAAACTAAACCAACTATACCAACTTAAACCAATAGTCTAATACGCCCCCCCCCCCTCTCAAGGTTGAATCTGCTGAAAATCAAGCATGATACAGACTTGACAAAGACATTATGTTGAGTAAAGATCGAAAATGGCCTGGTTGCAAAGGCTTGGTAAGTTTATCAGCTAGCTGGTTGCCTGTAGAAACATGTATGGTTTTGAGAAATCCAGATTTCACATGATCCCGGACTGTGTGACAGTCAACCTCAACATGCTTAGTTCTTTCGTGAAAGATTGGGTTAGTAGCTAAGTGTATAGTCGATTTACTGTCACAAAACAGTTTGGCTGGACCTGTAATTTTGGCATTAAGATCAAGCAGAAGTTGATTCAACCATACCAACTCACATGAAGCAAGAGCAAGACTTCTGTATTTAGCTTCAGCACTGCTTCTGCTGACCACACTCTGTTTCTTTGATTTCTAGTATATCATAGATTTTCCTAGATACATACAATTACCAGAGACAGACTTCCTGGTATCTTTGCAAGCAGCCCAATCAACATATGCAAAGCCATTGAGACAAACTTCAGAATCTGAATGAAACATAAGACCTTGATCTGGATTCCCTTTGATATAACTCAAGACTTTATGTGCATACATAAATTGACTTAGATTATTGACTGTATATGTGATGTTCGAACGAGTGATTGTGAGATACTGCAATCGTCCAATGAGTTTTCTGTATTGAGTTGAACTAAGAAGAGGCTGGCTACGTGTAGATGTGAGATGCAAATTAGAATCCATAGGCAAAAATGATGGTTTACAACCTAAGAGGCCAGTGTCTTCAAGTAAGGATAGTGCATATTTACGCTTGCACACTGAAATTCCCTTTGAAGACCTAGCAATTTCTAGTCCTAAAAAAAAATCTTGTTGGACGAAGATCCTTGATTTTGAATGCCTCAGAAAGCTTATCCTTCAAATGTTGAATTGCAGTATTATCATTGCTAGCAATCAATATATCGTCAACATATAGTAAGACAGCAACTTGGGATTTGGATGTGAGTTGTACAAAGAGAGTATTATCAACATATGATTGTTGATATCTTGCAGCAAGAATAACATATGATAGTTTGTGATACCATTGTCTTGGGGCTTTCTTCAGGCCATACAAATACTTTCTTAACCTGCAAACTGGGTTAGGAGGCAATGTAACTGAGTCTGGTGGTGTATATCCTTGAGGTAAGCTCATCTAGATCTCTTCCTCTAAATTACCATGAAGAAAAGCATTTTGACATCCATTTGATTTAAATGCCAACCATACATTGCAGCTAAACCAAGTAACAACTTCGCACTTGTAAACTTTGCAACGGGTGAAAAGGTATCAATATAATCCACACCTTCTTGTTTTGTATATCCTTTAGCTACCAAACGTGCCTTGTAACGTTCTATTGAACCATCATCCTTATGTTTGATCTTAAAAACCCATTTGCATCCAATTACATTCTTTCCAACAGGTAGACTTTCAATTGACCAAGTACCATTAACTTCCAAAGCTTGTAATTCAGTCCCACATGCCTTCTTCCATTCATCAGATGCCATGGCTTGCTTAAAAGAGGAAGGTTCTTTTTCTAGAGAAAATGAGAGAATATGGGAGTGGAATTTTGGTGTTAGTCTGTCATATGACAATACTGAAGAAAATGGATAAGGTGTTGTGTGATGAGGGTTTGATGGAAACTGTGGAGGTGCAGCATTGAGCAACAATGAACAATGATAATCAAATAACCAACTTGGTATCTTCACCTGTCGTTTAGGCCTGTCAAGATTAGAAGATGATGTACCAATATCCATAGCTATGTCACTGTTATCTATGTGATTTGTGGTACTAGATGTTGTATTAGATGTACTAGGCACAATTTCATCATTATCCAAACCAAAAAATGTATTATCAGATGAATACAAATCATTTAAAGAATCATTTGAAACTAAATATGTGGATATCAAATCATTTGGAGCAGGTGAAACAACATCTAAACCAACTATACCATCTTGAGGCAACAAATGTAATGGTGAAAATAAAGGTAAAATGCTATAAGAAAAGATCTTATCTGGTGTTGTAACAGAAGCATATGCATTTGAAATGGATAATCAGTTTCATGAAAAACAACATTTCTTGTAATGGAAACATAATGAGATTCAAGATCTAGCACCTTGTAACCTTTATAACCATTCGGATAACCAAGAAACACACAAGATTTAGCTCTAAGAGAAAATTTAGTTCTATCTTTTAACAAAGTAGAGACATAATAGAGAGAACCAAAAGATCTTAAAGCATTATAATCTGGTAATTTCCCTGTTGGTTTCTCAAAAGGTGACTTGTTATCTAGCAAAGGAGATGGTATCCTATTGATCAAGTACACAGAAGTTAATATGCAATCACTCCAATATGGTAATGGTATATTTGACTGAAACATAAGAGATCTAGCCACATTTAACAAGTGTCGATGCTTCCGTTCTACTACTGAATTTTGCTGAGTATATGCACAAGAGAAATAGTGAATCATGCCATTATCTTTGACTAATTGGTTAAAAGCTAATTCAGGAGCATTATCACTTCTAATGGCATTATGACTGTATTAAACTAAACTTTCACAAATTGTAAGAAAGTAGGAAAGATAGTAATCACATCATTTTTATTCTTAAGCATGTAACCTCAAGTGTTACGAGTACAATCATCTACCAAAGTGAAAAGTATTTATATCCTTCAACTGATTTAATATGAAAAGGATCCCAAACATCAATGTGAATCAAATCAAAAGGATGAGAAGCAACATTATTATTTGATTCAAAAGCAAGAACTTTCTATTTAGCTAAAGGACAGACTGAACAATGAGAATTATCTAAACTCCTATTATTCAAAGACAAAAAGATGAGACATGGATTGAAGCTTAGCTGATGATGGATGTCCCAATCTTTGGTGCCACAAATCATTATTGACTATCACATAAGCACAAAAATTTTCTTAAGGAATGAATGTAGAAGGGGATTCATTCTCAAGAATGTAGAGGTATTGACACAAGCTACCCCTCCCAATCATCAAAACCTGAGAAAGTTCATGTATAAGACAACCAAAAGGATAAAAGTGAGCACCACAATTCAGTTGTTTAGTTAAGCTACTAATATTGATCAAGTTAAAAAAAAATGCGGGTACATGTAAAACATTGTATAAAATCAATGATTCATATAAGAGAATTGTGCCAATGTTAGTTATTGGGACTTTAGTACCATTAGGCAGGGAGACTGTAAGATTTGATACTGGTACTATGTCTTTAAAAAGTGACAAATTTGAACAGGCATGTCTACTGGCACCAATGTCAATTATTCAATTATGAGGAGATAATGATTGTTGTAAAGATGTAAAACAATGATCTTTAAAAAGAAGTTTATTATTGCTATAAGTAATGCTTGTGGATATGGGGAATGTACCAGAAGAGGATTGAGGAGCCATGACACCTTTTTTTGAGATAGTAGAAGAACCATGAAGTGAAACAAACTCTGGAGAACTGAAACTTGAGCAATATGAGAGTTGTTGTTAAACTAGTGGATTAGTTGTTGAATCTGCTCTTTAGTTAAGCTTTGAAGATTCATATTTGTTCCTCCGTTCTGATTAGAAATGTTTCCACTATTAACAAAAAACATTAGCAATGTGATTTGAATTTTGATGATGTGTCTGCATTTGCTGAGCCTGTTGTGGTCTTGTTTGATTTTTGAACTTGTATCCTGGTGGATAGCCATGGACTTTAAAACACTTTTGTATCGTGTGTCTTGTTTTACCACAATGAGTACATATTGGCTTTTGCAAAACTTTGTTGGAATTATGATAAGCATAAATGAAAGCAGAACTATCAGCTTGATTCTCAATAGAAACAGAAGATTGGAACACAACGTTACTAGCAAGAGGTTTGATTGTCCTTTGCCTTTCATCCTGTGTAACTATGTTGAAAGCTTCGTCAATAGATGGAAGTGGTTTCAACATGAGAATATGTCTTCTTGTGTTTTCAAACGACTCATTTAAACCCATAAGGAACTTTGTTACACGACTTCGTTGTTGCAGAATTTCTCACTTAGTTGCTGCATCACACTCACAATGTCCACATGTGCATATATGAAGTTCTACATAATTCCTATATTTTTCCCATAGTGTAACAAGCTCAGTGTAGTAGGTTGACACATCTAAAGAACCTTGTTCAATCCTACTCAGTTTCTATTCTATATCATAGATCATAGGGGCATCATCTTGTTTGAATCTAGCCAAAAGATTTTTCCATATACCTTATGTAATAGAGATTAAAAGCAAACTCTGGCAAATCTTCTTTGAAACTGAATTCATGAGCCAAGTTGCTACAATGTCATTGCATCTCGACCAGGCGCCTGAGTCTTGATGGCATGAAACATGTTTAACAATAGAACCATCAATAAATCCCAGTCTATTACGCACATTGAGAGCCATATGAACTGAACGTCTCCATGAGTGAAAATCAGAAGCTATTGTAAGCCTATCTGAAACAAGAATTAACCCGGCGTGATCACTACTATGCAAGTAACACGGATTATCGTAAAGATCTGTCGGATTTCGATTTTGTAACTGAGTTATTTCTGAAACTGGAATCGCCATTTACAAAAAGAAATCAATGAAATCAAAAAGAAAGAGTGCATCAATAGAACAAGATTGCAAACACAAAGGTCAAACGAAAGAGAGGAACGAAATCAGAATCGAAATACAGAAAGCTAAAGCTCGCTGTAAATCTCTGAGAAAGAAAACGAGAAATGTGAAGAGAATCAAACTCATTTGAAGATTAAACAAAGAGTGGCTCATGATTTGTTGAATCGAAGATCAATTGATGCGAAAATCACTAATTTAGCTATGATACCATGATAAAATCCAAATTCAATCAAAGCTGAGCTCAAGATGAAGAAGAAGAAATTTTCATTATGTTCATAAGTAAAAATTACAAAGAGTGTTTATCAAGCTTATATACAAGACGGTTAGTCAGTTAATGACCGTTTAATAAAGCATAACAACCATAACAAACTAAACCAACTATACCGACTTAAACCAATACTCTAATATGTACAACTATGTAATCGTGATTCTACTTGATATTTAATAAAAGAAATTAGATAGTAAACAAAAATTATATATCTTAACAAGATGATGGCTTGAGTTACATGAATTTATATAACAATGTTCCTTGTTAAGCTAAAATTTTTGATTGATGAGATTTGATAGAGTTTATCTCACAGAGACAACCCTCCAAAAATAAGCGTATGCCGATCAATGCAACAAGCACACGGTATTCTTTAGTAAAAGGCGAAAGAATAGTTCGCTATGTGCTTATTGCACGGCTCCGTAAATTTATCAATGAAGACTTTCTCCATTTTATACAAGTTCAGTTATCGTTATCTTTTGTATGTTGTACGATGTGGGATTTAAGAACATATGAGAAGAAAAATATCGCTTCTTTCCATCCCATTCCCTACACATGTCATAAAACCAAATAAAATAATATCTGCTTTAATTACTTTGAGGTCACTTTTATCAACTTTTGGAATATAGGGACTATTTACAAAAATAATATAATAGCTTTGATTGCTAGTACAAAACTCGCACTTGTACTTGCAGAAGAGTACAATGTTGATTTTTTTAAAAACAATTTTGCAGTACACAAGTGTGGAGTTTCTTCTTTGATATTTTTTGTACTATGCAAAACGTAAATGAATGCAACAAAACTTGGCCCGTGTACTACAATTTCTATTGAATTATTATTGTGTACTACCCAATCCTTACACAATCTTGTGTATATATTATAGCTAGCTCCCTGCAGTTTTGAAGGAAATCCAAACAATCTTTATTACCGGTTTAAAAGAGAGAAAATAAACATCACGAAGGTAGTGGATCTCGACAGGGTAGACATGAGAACACATGTGGAATTAATCAATGGTTGTAATGACGCCACGTCATTATTACAACATGTGTTCTCAGGTCACCCCTGCTGAGTTCTTTCTCTACCGATTATCTTATCAACGTTGGAACTTAGGAAGCTTCTTTCATTCACCAATGCTAAGTTTCGGTATGGTATTATTACAAACATAATAACTCTCTTAATCTTTACTTACCTATCTATAGTATAAGCTTTTGAATGTACTTAACTTTCTTGCTCTTTGTCCCTCAACAAAACGGACTGCACAAAGAAACAAACGTACACAGTGAGTTAACTTCTTAGTGTAAGTGACGGTTGTGGAAGAAAGTTTACTTCTTGAAGGAGGCGGAGAGCGGCCGGACGAGTGAATTTCCTGGCGAAAAGGAAGCACGGTGACGGTTTTTCTTTACTGCTACACCATTCTCGCCTGTATTCAGTCTCGTAGTTGATATTGTCAATACCCTGTGATTGGTTACAGATCCAATAAAATTGTTGCTAATTAGTCTCAATGATGTTATATAATCACAAGCTACCAGCTTATCTCAATAAAAAGTAATTTTGACAACCCTAAACTTAACTTCCACAAAACTAGGACCTTAACCAAAAATATGAATTTCTCTCAGTTTTTTCTTTTACTCTGATAAGCAATTAAGGTGTATACCTTAATGGACTGTATAAGACGAGGAGTAGCATCAGAGAACTTGTAAGTCATAGGATGCCATCCACGGCGTTCGTTACTTTTAGATGAAGAAAGGTCCCAAGCTGAGTGTGTCAGTGACCGTCGTGTTAGTTCGTTATCTACACCATTTTTCTGGAATTTAGGAGAAATAGCAGATCTGATTAGTTGAACATTTTTAATTTCTTAAGGACAATGCATATGGTTTGATTGGATATTAACTAACCGATAGTAATGTCTGGACGTAGTGCTCATCAGGTATACAGTTATGTTCTTTCCAACCTTCAGCCGGCTACACAGTAAGATTACATTAGTACAATACATCCTGTCCTGGTCAAAGATCAAACACTAATTGCCTGATAGATTTTCCGACTAGAAACATGCAGAATCTAATAATCGTAAGCTTACTGGAGAGAGGAACGGTTAATATGATCAATGTTTAATTATCTGACAAAAGAAAAGCAACTTACTACAGGACGATCTCGCCAAAACTCTGGAAGTGATTTCCTCTGCAAGATCAAATGCAAAAAAAGTTATGGCTGAGTGGATAGTGACCAGTTCACCAACAAAGCAACTCTCAGAGTTACAGTAATTCTGAAACATATGGTTCTAAGTCTCTTTTTAATTTTTTAGCATGTTTCTTTTTGGCACGAAGTGGTTCTAAGTCGCTCTTGGCAACTAAATCATCATTCTTTTGAAAATTAATGAATGCAAATAAAGAGCATATATCTCTCTTCAAAGTATTCGACTAGAAGAAAACAAAAAAAAATTGATTCAGTGTACCAGTATGCTAGAGAAGTGAAGTTTCAACAACTTACCCTGCAATGCTGCTGAAACATAGGAAAGACGGTGGTATCATTTACCACGATTTCTGCGTGTTTTCTGTTCAGAACGACCCACTATGGGAAGATAACAGCATAAAGACAATAGAGCAAGATAGAATGTCAGCGATACTGCACGGTCAGATTGATAAAATTCGTACTCTTTTAGTAGTTCGTTTTACACAACAAAAGGAATCCAAAGTTTACCTGTGATCCTTTTCTCCAGTTATGAACAGAGATTGTGGGATTCATTTTAGGATTATAACGGCTATCTTTTGTATCTGCAAAGCTGCAAGAAAAAAGATGTTTCCAACATAAACATATTACTATTTCTTGGTGTCAAACTTAAAGTATGAAGATGTAATAAGGTACTTTTTATATGATAAGCAGCACGGACCTATCAACGAAACTAGTTGGTGTTGACATGATGTAGTTATATGTGTAGCTAAAACTGTACAGAGGTATGCAGCTGCGAAGAAACCAAATCACTAAAATTTAGTTAGTCAAGTTATCAACTGCAATTTAGATAGGATATGAAAAAGGTATAGATTGAATCAATCTCACCTATCAGAAAGAAAAACAAATCGGTGATTATATGGATCTCTAAGTGCATGTCTAAGCAATACACGTTCTGCTTCAATCATGGTTGCTTGTCCCCAATCTACCTGTAATCAGCAAGTGAATCAAATAACAGCTTTTCGAAAATTTCTGCTAGGTAAAATGTTACAGTCTCTTAACAACAACCTGTATACTATCATTAACTTGCCGATTTAAGAAGTACTTGGATCGAGTTGTAGCCTCGCTGAGAATGAATCCAGGTCTAGAATGAACATAAATTGAGAACTTGCCATCTTCACCCTGCAAAAGAACCATATTTTCATGGACCAAGCTCAGTGATTCAACATGGCTTTGAATGGTTTTTAAGAAGCAATCAGTAAAAGTGGACAATGTCATTAATATACATGATTCCAACTAAGAAAACGTCCAAAATTTTCCAATTACAATGACGTTTAGCTTATAGTAGTATCAATTAAAGAACAAGGAGTTCAAAATTATTAGGGAATTAGTTAATCTGATCTTCAAACATCTACCATTTGTCTATGAAATTCAAATCTGACAATGAACTGATATGATCCTCAAATACCAGAATCCGAATTCAATTAGAGAAGGTGAAAAGTATACCAGAAAAAATGCATCCCACACAAACTCGAGTGGAAGTCGGTTCCGAGCAATGAACAGGAAAGCAATCTGTGGTTTCTGATCGAGACGAGGTTTCAAAGATTCGAGAGACGCAGTGATTCCATTGTAACGAGCTTGGATAAACGCGAAACTACCTAAGCAGAAAGCGAAAATCAACGTGGCGTATAACTTCCTCTTCCATCTATACATCAACTTCTGCTGCGAGACCTTCTTCTTCATTTGGATCCAAAGTGTAAATCACGCTCAAATCGATTTTCCCGCCAATTGACTCTGTCAAACAGAGTTTCACATAGTCAATTCGAACTGTATACGCAGCTTGGAATCTCTAAATCTCTCACTTGCTTACTCGTCTCTGTTTAAAACTCAAGCTGTTTCGAGGCAATTCAACTCTCGATCTCTTGAGCAGAATCAGATCGAACATGGAAGAATCTTGTTCGAATATCGCAGTGAGAAATCAGAGACACATGGAGGTTGATTAAAGCGAACTCCAAAGAAGAAATGGCTTCGAATAGAAGGGAGAGCAACAGCGAGAAGGTGAGTGATTGGGAAGATGAATCACGTGGAAGAGGAAGAAGACCTTTCACGAGGAGACTAGTGAGAAAGAGACGCAAGTGAGTGTGAGTTGGTGATTGTGGGCCTTTCTGATATCGTAATACTCACACTTGTACAGTATATATAAAGCCCGGTCCAATTGATTCCCTCTAATTTCCCTTTTTCTTATTCATTTGTGTAAATAAATGAATTTACCTTTTTTTTAACTCAACATATTTATTAACTTGTAGAGTTTGCATAAAGGTCATGAGAAATACAAAAAGGAACTCTACTGTAATAATTGAAACACAAATTTTGCAATCGCATATCTTTTGCCAATTTATCAGCCACCATATTTGAAGATCTTGGAACCCAATTCAACTGGTAATCATCAAATTTTTGTAGCCAAAATTTAATGTCTCTTATCCAATTTATTGTATTCAAATCATCATCAGAACCATTACAAAGTGATAACACTTGCCTTGAATCACCTTCAAATATAACAAGCCTATAACCACTACACCAAACATGTTGAATAGCACATAACAAACTTTGTAACTCAGCTTGAATTGCTGAAGAAACCAATAAACCTTTTGCTTGCCCTGCTCCTAGGAAATCTCCATGATCATTCCGGTACACCCAACCCGATATAGATTGTATACCTCATTGCCCTTTGTCTCGTTTTGATTTTGCTAATTCAATCACTCCCTTTCGAGTGATAGCCAACAATGGAGTGAAACCTTCTTTTTATGCATTGGAATCCCCTTTCGGACTAGATAGGTGGATCGCTTACTTTTGGTAATAGGACGGATAGTGAATGAGCATGAATGATTTGATGAGTAAAGATGTTGGTTCGGAATTGATAATGTATCATGTTTTAGATGTTAGTTCACTAGGCTTTTGCTTAATCTTTTGGCTTTGAGGTTTCCACTTTCAAACCTCTCTCTCTTACTTTCCTAAGCGGTTTGCTTGCGGACAAGCAAAGGATAAGTTTGGGGGAGTTGATATACTTGTATTTTAGCATGTTTATAGCTTTGTTTTGCATCAATTTAGGTTATATTCATGATCATTTAGATTAGTATTGGTGCATTTGCGTATGCATTCTCATATTTCAGGTGATAGAGACCATGTATGCAAGTTATGGATCAACAGGAGGTCAAAAAAGTGAAGAAACGCCCAAAAACAGAGCATATCGGTCATCACATCGGTCAAAAACAGAGCACCTAACCGATGTGAAGACGGAGAAAAACCATGAGCTACAATCAGTGGGAATATCGGTCAAANTCTGACCGATATGGCCACATCGGTCAGGCATATCGGTCAGCCTTGACCGATGCAGACTTGCTGAATCAACATTTTCACCTTCTATTTTGACTTTTTACCCAATTTCAATGGGTTAACACAAATGTTTTAGGGTTAAC
>OVBE01013727.1:0-12514 GCA_900406425.1 Iberis pinnata | reverse complement strand
TTCAGAGATGTGAGGAGAAACACTTGGTACTCAACTGGGAGAAGTGTCATTACATGGTGACCAATGGGATTGTGCTAGGACACAAAATCTCTGATAAAGGTATTGAGATAGATAGAGCTAATATTGAGGTTATGACTAACTTGTAGGCACCCAAGTCTGTAAAAGAAGTTCGCAGCTTTTAAGGACATGCAGGCTTCTACAAGAGATTCATTCAGGTCTTCTCAAAAATTGCTAGGCCTCTCACCAAGGTGTTGTGCAAGGAAGTAAAATTTGAATGAGATGATGAATGTTGAAGTTCTTTTCTCGCGATTAAGGGAGCTCTTGTGAGTGCTCCATTAGTTCAACCACCAGACTGAGATTTTCCTTTTGAGGTAATGTATGATGCCAGTGATTATGCAGTTGTTCTAGTTCTTGGAAAGAGTAGAGATAAGAAACTCCATGTCCTCTATTATGCCTCAAAAACGCTAGATGGAGCTCAATGAAATTACGCCACAACTGAGAAGGAATTACTAGCCATAGTCTTTGCATTTGAGAAGTTCAAATTCTATCTAATAGGATCTAAAGTAGTAGTCCACACTAATCATGCGGCTTTGAGGTATCTCCTGAACAAAAAGGATGCTAAACCCAGATTACTGCGTTGGATTACTTTTACAGGAATTTGACTTGGAGATCAAAGACAAAAGAGGAATAGAGAATGTAGTGAAAATCATTTATCCATATTGAGAGTGGAAGATGAGGTTCCAATTGATGATAACCTACCTGAGGAGCATATCTATGTTATTAGCACTAGAGTGGATGAGAACCTTTCTACCCCTAAACTCTCTAAATCTGCAGTAATTACTCCCTGGTTTCGTGACTTTGCTAATTATCTTGCTGTTGATGTTGAACCAAAAGACTTTACATGTTACCAGAAGAAGAAGTTCTTAAGGGATATATGCCAAACACTATTACTGGGGTGAGCCATATCATTACAAGATTTGTTCAAATGGAATGTTCTAGAGATGTCTACCTGAGGAGGAGATTCAGAATGTCTTATACCATTGTAATGGTTCTGACTATGTTGGTCACTTCGCTACATTCAAGACTGTTTCTAAGGTACTTCAAACAGGTTTCTGATGGCCTACAATATTCAAAGATGCTCATGCCTTCATCTCTTGTTGTGATTCATGCCAAAGATAGGGAAACATCTCAAAACGCAATGAANAAGTAGAGGTTTTTGATGTGTGGGGAATTGACTTCATGGGTCATTTCCCTATGTCTCATAAGAATCTCTATATCCTTGTTGATTTTGATTATGTTTTTAAGTGGGTTGAAGCAATTGCTAGCCCCACTAATGATTCTAAGGTTGTGCTAAAAATGTTTAAATATGTGATTTTTCCCAGATTTGAAGTACCTAGAATAGTAATCAGCGATGAAGGCTCTCATTTCATCAATAAGTTCTTTGATGGTTTACTCAAGAAGCATGGAGTCAAACACAAAGTGGCTACACCATATCATCCTCAGACTAGCGGTCAGGTAGAGGTCTCTAACAGGGTAATCAAAGCAATCTTGCAGAAAAAGGTGAATGGATCTCGGAAGGATTGGTCTTTGAAGCTTGATGATGCTATTTGGGCTTACAGAACCATATTCAAGACCCCTTTAGGTACTACTCATTTCAATCTAGTTTATGGAAAAACTTGTCATTTACCTGTAGAACTGGAGCATAAAGCTGCATGGACTGTCAAGTTGCTGAACTTTGACATGAAAACTGTAACAGAAAGGCGTCTACTTCAACTCCATGAGTTAGAAGAAGTTCGACACATAGCATATGAGAAATCCAAGATTTACAAACAAAGGACCAAATATGTTCATGACAAGAATATCATCCTAAGAGATATTCGACCAGGTGACCAGGTGTTGCTCTTTAACTCTCGTTTGAAGCTTTTCCCTGGTAAGTTGAAATGTAGGTGGCTTGGACCATTTGCAATCAAAGAGGTTAGACCTTATAGAGATGTTTCCTTGTATAACCAAACTGGTGGTGAGTTCGTTGTGAACGATCAAAGTCTGAAGCCTTATTTAACTACTTCAGAGCTTATAGAGGTAACTTAAATACCTCTTTCTAATCTTACTTCGAACTAGAGGTAAGTACCATCAAGCTATCGACGTTAAACAAGCGCTGAGTGGGAGGTAACCCACTGTTTTTAGTACTTTAGTTTAGTTATTTATTAGTTTTGAGTCAGTCCTACCTTAGTTACTAACTTTTAATTTTGAGTTCTATGTGATTTAGAAATTTCATAAAAACACAAATAATTCGGATTTAGAAGTGATCGATCGGGCAGAAGAGAGATTGATCGGGCATTTTGGTGTAAAGTTTGCTCCGACGAGGATGCATGATCGAGGAACATGTTGCACGATCGGGCATTTCTTCCTGGAAAATTTTAGTGTCTGCGATCGATCGGGCTAACAAGGAGAATGGTCGTGCCAAATGAATGGGTTTTTGCGCCGAATCATCTGCACGATTGGGCAATCATCTGCACGATCGGGTAACAAAGCGCCCGATCGAGCAGTTGAACCACGAACTTTTTGACATAAATGCCCGATTGGGCACCCATGTGCTTGATCGTGCATTTCCTCAGGTAAACCGGAATCAACTTAATTTTAACCAGATTTTGAATTTTAAACCGAATTTGTTTGATTTGAACCGGATTTCCACTTCCCCTATCCCTCTTACACGCGATTTTCACCCTCTTTACCATTACTTTCTTCTCCAACACTTCCAAACTCTCTCATATCCATAACTCTCTATCTCACTCAAATCTCCACCGATTTCTTCGATTCCTGACTCTATTCTACTCGGTTTTTAAGTCCTTTTCGCTTCTTTCACTCTCAACTCGATTCGAACAACGTATAGTTCTCACACTCATTATTTGTGTCAAAAAATTAGGTCAAAATTAGAGAGATTCAATTTAGGTGGTTTGGTTGTTGGAATTGATACATATGATGCCTTTCTATTCTCTTTTGTGCTTAATTGATTAATGCATGTTGATTTTTTTAGAGTTAGGTTGAGATTATTTGATTTTTATTTGGGAAATTAGGGTTTGTGTTAGAATTCAAATTTGGATGTGTGATTGAGCCTAAATGATATGTGTTATTGGTTTAAGAATGGTTGTCATAGCTCATTTGTGTTCGTTCTGGTTCTTTAATTCTGAATCTCAAATTCTAAGTTTTTAATCGATTGCATATAGGGTTTTTGATGGTTCTTTTACTTGATTTCTTGCTAAGTTTTCTTAGTATATTTCTCTAAATCATTTCTCACCATCGCCTTTGTCTTTCGATAACTTTCTTAGATTGATTTTTGATTCATATCTCGGTTGAATTGTTGTTGAAGCATCTTGATTCTTGCTAGTATTAACTAGTCATGCTTGATCATTGCTCATTGCTTCTTATTGTCTTGACATCTCTATTCCGCATTTAATTCTTGCTACTTCTCGATTAGTAATGCTTATTCATGTGATTTTTTTGGTTTTTATGTCCATAATTCTTGTTAACTCTTTGTTAGCATTGCTCGGTCATTGATAAACAATTGCTTGTTATGTCTTGAATTGTTCTGAAAATCATTTTCATTTTGAGTCCTTTCATTTCAGGAACATGTCAGACAACGACTCACGACCTCCCATTTCTAAGAAGACCAAGAAGCACACAACTGCTGAAAAATAGAAGGGTATTGCTTCGGGTAGTCAACCGACCATTGATCCTAAGTTGGTCAAAGCCCCTTGGCCAAGACCGGTTAAGACACCCTTCCGCAACATCACACTTGACTTTTCTGTCACCGAGTTGAGAAACCACAAGACCTGGACTAACGGGAAGATCACAGACAAATGGGATCACTTGTATAGTATGTTTTACAATATAATGGTCAAGACTGAATTCGTGCCATCCCGTTTTCCAGTCGTTCTATTTTGCAAAATCTTGGGATTGATGAAGACATGGCAACTTTGTTCACCAATATGGGTCTTGGCGATTTCCCCTTTCGGCCCTATCCACTTTACACGGAGCTTGCGCGCCAATTCTTGGCCTCTTTCCGCATAGTGAGCGAGGACCCTAAGAATCATCTTCAGTCAGAGACATATGTTCAGTTCTTTTGATTGGGGAAGCTCTACAAGATCCCCATGTTCGAGTTTGGACCAATCTTTGGTTTCCACCCTAATGGATACCTTTCTGAGACCCCCAAGTTTTATTCTCATCATGATTTTTGGGGGATAATAGCTCGCAAGCGCTTTGTCTCAAAGAATATGAAGCTCACTATGATCCGCAACCCGGCCATACGCTTTTTCGTTACGNTTAAGATCCTGAGTCACCTCTTCTATGGGAAGAAAGAAGCTGGTTCCAATCGGAACCAAGAGCTAGAGCTTCTTCATTACGCTCTTAGCCACTTCACTCTGGACACTTACACGACTTATCAGGATCGACACACTCACGATGCCAACATGGGNTGGATGAGAGGAAATTTGCTGCTTTGAAGAACCCGAAGCGGATAGAGGTGATGGGTAGCTTAGTTACCCCGGTTTTACAGGCTGTTGGGATTCCATTCCCTCTAGAGCCAACAACGAACATGGTGGATGAGCAGTTCATAGCAAACACGAAGTGGTTTGCTCAGTTTCGAGATTATCTTTATGAGGACTTAGACGGATATATTTGTGAGATCCACTTGCTGAAGCCCGACTTGGCCAACATCACTTTCTTTGCCAACGTCCAATTTTTACCTGGTATTGTATATCTCAACCGCTCTCCTTCTGCAGTTCTCGATGCACCAAGATCTTCAGGGAAAAGATGCCTCAACCAACGATGATCCCGAGCTCTGAGTCCATATGCTGAGGTTCTTGAGGATCACGAGGAGTACATGCTTCAATCAGTGCAAGATGATATGACTTAAGCGGAGCATATTGCATGGGTTATGGACTCGCAACAGCACAACAACAGCCTGATGCGGCGCATTCTGAGGATGGTTTCAGGTTGTTTCTGACCACCGAGGCGTTACAATGATAATGAGATGGAGCATGCTAAGTATCGAGAGGTTGGGGATGGATCCGGCCATATTTCTGATTGAGACACTTGCACTTCATTGTAGTATTTTCTATTTCCTCACAACTCATGTTATTTGATATTTTCTATGTCTTTGGTACTTTTCTAGTTTCTCCNCTTGATTTATTTTCACACCGGGACGGTGTGAAGTAAGTCTGGGGGAGGGAATATGTACTAACGTGGATCTAACGTTTATTTTGGATATTTGTCAGAAATGATGAAAATTTTTGAATTTTTCGTTTTAAATTCGCTGAGTCTATCGAGTCGAAGGAACTATGATCAAAATCAATGATGATAATTAACCAAGTGTGGGTATGGTATTCGATTTCTCTAGACTACTAACTTAGATTAGTTGTTGAGATTAGGATTCGAACCCCAATACTGATTGATTTTTTCTAAAAGTTCTGATCTCTTGAGTTATTGATGATTTAATGTTAGCTCTGTCATGATAGGACTTACTCTGAACTTGAATTATTCTTACTTATGGTGTTGATATACTCTGAGAACTAGGTACCTTGTTCTTCAGTGTTCTGTAAAACCGACAAGTTCTTTCAGTACGATCCGGGTCCTTTCTCTCTCTCCTTTCATAAAATAAAAAACGATTCATAAAAAGGGTTGAAAGCGTGACCTAGAAGTTTGTAGTCAACCCCAGCGAATTGCGGGCTGCTAAAAAAAGGAGAAAATGATGAAAAGAAAAGAAAAGAAAATTATGCGCAGAAATGCGAAGAAATGAAAAAAGTAGTAAGATAAGAAAAAGAAAAGAAAAGTGAGAAAGGGAGAAAAATGATCAGGACCGGAAGTCGGTTGATGCTCTGTTTGGTATGGGCATTTAGATAGAAGAGGTACTTGAGTAAATTGATTGATATACAATATGTGGGAATGCATATATCTGAACTTAATTGAATTTAAAGAGCTAGTTGATATGATTTGGTACTTGATTGATTTGAGATTTAGAGTAGGAAACCTGTTATTGGTTTAGTGGTGGTAAACAATTCATTCAAAGTAGTTGTTTGAGATTGGTGTCTTTTTCAATTTTGAAACTATGCTTATGGTTACTGAGATTTTGTGAGTTTCTGTGTGGTCTATTTCAAACTTCTTTTCCAGATTAAATCTTGCTTTACTTGAGGACAAGCAAATATCTAATTATGGGGAGTTGATATTGCTCTGTTTTAATGCATAATTGTGGGCATTTATGTATGTTATTCTGCATTATTCTGAGTGTTTTCCTTGCATATTTGGTATCTTTTCAGGATTCTAGGTGTTCAGATCGTTTTGGAGCAAAAATGTGTTCAGAACAAATCAGAAGAATTGGCTAAATGCAGAACAAAGTGATCGATCGTGCACTATGGAGATCGATCGAGCAATCAGTTTAGAGAAGTGCACGATCGGGCAACACTGGTGCCCGATCGTGCATTTTCTCCTGGAAAAATCTGAGTCAACATATCGATCGTGCACCAAAGAGAACGATCAGGCACTATTTCAAAGTGCTCGATCGAGTACCAGAGGGATTGATCGAGCACTTTACCCGAGAATAACATGAAAATTTCCAATTTTGCATCCAAGTCCTCAAGCTTATCCAATTTCCATACTTTTTCTATTTTTACTTTTTAGACTATAAAAGAATTTGGCTTAGGTTTATTTGCTTGTGCTTTTTACAACTTTTGAGACTTTTACGGAGGGAGAAGAATTCTTGAACCTTGTATTTGGAGAAGAGATTTTGAACCTTAGTTTTAATTATATCTACACTTATTTTAATTATGTGTTCTTCAAAGATATTGAATTGTTTTTTCTTTGCAATGTCTGAGTAGTTCACTAGTTAGGTTTTCCCAGGGAAATCAGGGTTGATTGTTAGGGTTATTCATAAAGAGATTGAATTTGTTAGGTTCTCAGTCTAGATTTATTCTTAATGCATGAATTAGCTTGATCACCTAGTTCTTGATAATAGATTGATAAATACAAAGGAATTTTGTTTAGAAATCTGACCTAATCTTGATGAGTAAATGTCATTGCTTGCGGAAGTATTGTCTTATGGGTTTATGAACTTATCAAATCTGAACTGTAATGCATATCTTAATTATCTAAATTCGGTGGAAGTTTGTCTTTAGTAATTTGATGATTAATTTACTTTTTACAAAAATAATCAAATAAATATGATATAAGGAATATGATGATTAAACCCTTATTTAATCTCATAAAATTTGATTTATATTTATTTATTTCTTTCAGTATGTTTTTTTGATGAAATGTTAAAATGATATAAAAAGCTAAAGTTTATCTACAAAAGAGAGTAGCGATATACATGAGGAAAAACGGGAAGACAAAGCTGAGAGAGTGTGGAAGAAACAAGCGCGCTATGTGAGGGATATAAGGTTGCCTCGTTAAACCTATCACTAGAAAACCCCGTGGGACAAAACTAGTGATAGGAAAAAGAGTACAGACCTTATATCCAGCAACGGTATGCCTCCAATTTGATCACCACTAGAAATGTGGCTTGTATTCGTCATTTAAGTGGCGCCAAAGGAATGTGTCGTCACTTGAGTCCTCTCTCGGCAACGGTATGCCTCCAATTTGATCACCAATAGCTCGATAAGTGGTCACCCGTGATTGACAAATTCACCAAGAAGAAGGACCAGCCACATCAGAAAATTTTGCTTAACGAGCAATGTCGAGTTCCCGTATCCCTTGGGGACCTGCAAAAGAGAGAAGAAGACCAAGAGGGGACCAAGGATCATACCAGAAGGAAGTGGTGCGTCCGTCGTGGATCGCAACTCGGAAAAAAATGATGTCTAGTGGTCGTAATTTGAGTAACTTCTGCCACATCTAGGAACCTGTTGACGTGCTTCTAGCCTCCCAGAATGTTGCATTACGGAGCAAATACTGCTTCGTCCAATCTTGCCATAAGGAAGTTGTGTTCGAGAGTAAGCGCCAGATATGAGAAAGACCAAAGCATGTGAATGTGTCCTCTAGACGTCGGATACCTAAGCCTCCTTCGTCTTTGGTCTATAAACATCAGACCAACACAGTTTTTCCATATGGTGATTAGTTGCCATACCTGACCATATGAAATTACTGCAGAGGCTATTTATCTCCGAAGGCATCGTTTTGGCAACCGGAAAGCTAATTGCCAAAAGTTAACAGTTCTGATGATGGTGGAATTGATCAACTGTAAGCGCCTAGCAAAAGAGAGAAGTTTGGATGACCAGGAAGTGACTCGCGAGCGGATGTGGTCAATAAGTGGTGCATAATCTGAGGGTGAGAGGCGTTTTGTCGGTAATGGGAGACCCAAGTAGCGGACATGCAGACTCTCCATGTTGAGACCGGTATTCAGTTTTTTGCGGCGGAGGGAAGGTTGTGGGCTTCCAGGAAGGTAGATAGAGGACTTGGTGAGGTTGAGACGGAGACCAGATGCATTCCCAAACGTGTTCATGACTGCGAGAATCCCTTGTAGCGATCGCAGAGTTCCATCAGAGAAGATGAGAATGTCATATGCAAAACAAAGGTGGGTTAAGCAAGTGAGAGCACAACGAGGGTGATAGCCAAATGAGTCTGAAGTAGTAGCTCTATTAAGCATGAGCAATAAGACATTAGTAACTATAACATAGAGATAAGGTGATAAAGCACAGCCCTGTCTGATTCCTCGGTGGCTCGAGAAATAGCCTGCCAGCTCACCATTGACTACAATCGAGAAAGTAGCTGTAGAAAGACAGATGTGGATCCAATGAATGATTCTGTCAGGGAATCCCATTACCTGCAAAGTCAATACTTTGAAACGCTAGTCAATTGTATCAAAAGCCTTATAAATATCTAACTTAAGAGTAAAGCGAGGCGAGAGAGTTGGCATGTGGTAGTCTTTAACCATTTATGTAGCAAGGAGAGAAGCAGACAGCCTTTGATAAAGGTACTTTGGTTAGGCTTAATTGCTGAAGGCAGACATAATTTGAGGAGATTGGCTAGGATTCTGGAGATGACGTTGCAGCATGATATAGGCCTGTAATCTTTCATCGTCTAAGGATTAGCAGCCTTGGGTATGAGAGCTACTAGAGGGGCATTAACACCCGCTGGAAGGAACACATACAGAAAGAATGACTGAACTGCTGTGATAAAATCATTGCCTATAATGAGCCAAACAGCTTTGTAGAACTCCGAAGTGTATCCATTTGGACCAGGAGCTTTATTCGCAGGCATCGAGAAAAAAGCATCCTTTATTTCTGGAGCCATGATCAGAGATACTAGGGAGGCAGCATCATCCTGCGAACAACGAAAAGTAATCAGAGAAGCTAAGGTATCGTAGGGAATAGGGAGTACATCCTGATGATCTTGAAGAAACTATTTAAAGTGTGAGACCGCCGCTGCCTTGATTTTCTAGATATCCGTGATCACTTCCCCATTTGGACCAATGAGGCGCTTGATGTTGTTTCGCGAAGCTTGAGCGCCTGCTATGCGGTGGAAGAAAGCTGTGTTTTGGTCGCCATGCTGTAACCAATTTATCCAGGATTTTTGTTTGTATAGCCGCTCCTCTACTGAAGCCAAAACACGCCAGTGTGCTGCTGCATCTTGCTCCGCCTGGAATGAGCTCGTCGAAGCTTGGGTGAGAGCTTGCGATTGGCATTGAGGGAAAAGATCATAAGCATGCTTGGTGCTTCTAGATAAGTCGTCATACTTGGTTGAGTTGAGGCCGCAGAGAGGGCCTTTTAATGATTTGAGATGAGTGTGAAAAAAATCGCAGAGCCAACCGAGAGTGAAGAAACGGTGGTCCACTCGTCCAATGGATCCTGATAATACCAGAAAAGAACTATCATCAATCCAGAAATAGTGAAATTTGAAAGGCTTACGGTTTGGTGTAATCGGGGTGGTAAGGTGCACAACACAGCGAGCGTGATCAGAGATCCCGTTATGTTCGAAAGTGGCATAGGACTGTGAGTGAGTTGCTGCCCAAGTGTCATTAATCAAGGCACGGTCCACCTTCTTGGCTATGGGATTTGCCGTTTGATGATTCGACCAAGTAAAACGCGGACCAATATATTCCAAGTCTGTAAGATCACAACGATGAATAATGTCTTGGAATTGATCATTCCGATCTGCCGCGAGTGGCAACCGAAATTTGAATGATCAGAGGATGCGAGAACTTCATTGAAGCTGCCTAATACTAGCCAAGGAATTGGGGTTGAGCCATAGATGTGATGACTATGAACAAGAGCTGCCCAGAGCTACAAACGCTCAACCTGAAAATTAGATGCATAAACACAAGATATTAAAAGTGTAGTACCAGTTTCAAGAGTGACAAGAACATTTATGACTTGAGCAGTAATAAGAAGTGGAGTAACGATAACTCCCTCTTTCCAAACAACCCAGATATGACCTAATATGTGGTGAGAGTAAATATGAAGGCAAGTCTAACCCGGAAAAGCAGACTGAACAACTTAAAGAAAATTGGTAGGGTGGACCCGTGTTTCAAGTAGACAACCAAACACATGCTTAGATGAGGAAATCCAATGACAAACTATGGTGTGTTTCCAAGGCTGATTGAAGCCTCAAACATTCCTAGAGAATAACGTCATTGCATTAGTGTCTCCGCAAGGAGACGTGAGTTGGTTTTTTCAACGAAGCTTGATTAGCGATTTTCCGAGAAGCAAAAGTCGGCATTTGACTCTTTGATCTATACCAGTGGGTTTTCTTCGTGGAGACATCGTGCACTTGAGAAGTCACAAGGGAGTCTTCCTCAACATCAGAAATTTGTCCCTCCTCTTTGTTATCCTGCAAGTCAACGTCATTATGGTTAGATAAGACGTTAAAACGAGAAGGAGAAATGTTAGTAGGGATTGTAAGCGGTGAGGAAAGTTTTGATGGATAAGCTGGTGGAGCTCGACAACCCCGGACCACAAGAGCCCATTTATCATTAGTCGTGACCGTGTTGGTGTTGTCTACGGAGGGAGAAGCAGCGGCTGTTCCAGCAGTGGATGAGTTGGTTGAGTCGTCATTAACGACAGTGTGGTGGTCAGTGAGTTTTTCCAATGATGGATCCATCAAAGGGACCGTGAAAGAGGAGTTAGTTTTGTCCTTATCCATTGAAGAAGCTTTGTGACCTGCAAGAGAATTAGAAACCAAATCATGATGTTGTAACTTTTCCAAATCATTAATAATATTTGTGATAGGTTGCAAAGCGTGATGAGGCATGTCTTGAGTGTCAGCCATCGGACTGGAAATTTGGACAGAGGGCTGTATGATGGTCGATTCGGTAGGAGCAGCACTCGAAGTGATGGGCGTGGGTGATGTTGAGGGAGTGGTGCCGGTTGAAGTGGTATTGTGCGCGAAAGTAGCCAATGGTGAAGTGTCGATGTTAGAAGGAATATGAGTTTCATTAGTGCGTTTTGAGCAGTCCGAAGCTTGATGTCCCCATGAGTGACAAGAGGTGCATCTAAAAGGAAGCCACGGGTAAGAGACTTGCACAGGTAACGGGATATCTGTAAGTCGTATTGTCTATGTTAAAGGCTTCTCCAAATTAACAACCACCATAACTCGAGCGACATCAAGACGCATACAACGTTCCGTTGTAGGATGCAACTTTTTCGCTTCTCCGACAATGTCACCTAGATATTTGAGGCCGGGACGAGAGAAGAGATGATCCGAAAATTGTTTGAAATCAACCCAAAGGGGCATGACGGTAAGATTCAGCTTTTGGTGTATGCGAGATGGACTCTGTTCCTGCAAAACAAGGAGAACATCAGAGATATGCCAGTATTGTTTACGCGTTATGCTATTACGAAGAGAAGCATAGTCAATTTTAAATAGGACGGTATCATCTTTGATAAATTAAACATCAATCTTTGATGATTTGCCGTCGCAATTCCAAAGCATGTTGACCGTGGCATGAACTTTTCCGATATGAGGAGCTGGACCAATGAAGAAACCAACGAGGAACGAATTCCATAGAGACTGAGAATCTTATGCTATTGCTTGAGGTATGTCGGTTATGGCAGTGCCATTATCAATCGTGAAGATGGGACGAATGGAGTTAATGCAACGAAGGTTTGAAGTAGAAACAATGGAGGACCGAGGTCCATGAGTTGATGTCGAGGATGTTCCAGGTGGACGAGAAGCCTCCGGTGTGACCATGACCGATCACCGGCGGCCGCGTGGATGACACGAGGAAGAAGCCAGATAAGAAAAATTCGAAGAAGCCCTAGTCGCCTATAATATCACCTCCTTATTATCAAATATAATTTTATTTCATTCTTTCAATATGTTACCATATATTTATATAAAAAAAATTAAATTATTTTTGGTTTGAAACTTATTAAGTTGTGGAGATTTGTATTTATCTACTTTAATCATAATTAGTTGCGCACCCGCTGTGGGCGGGAAAATATTTTATATAATTTTAATTTAAAGTAATATATATATATGTTAATATATATATATATATATATATATATTGAACGAAAATTATATATAT
>OVBE01013726.1:0-12514 GCA_900406425.1 Iberis pinnata | reverse complement strand
TTTAGCAGGCATAAATGCCTACTAAAATGCATTAAATCTGAGTAATATCAAATAGCTCGCTAAACAACGAAGAATCCGATTGACCAAACTTGGTTCATGATGTTTCTGTGTGTGAGTAGATAAAAGAGACGTGACTTGTGTAGCAGATAAGGAAGAAGAAGAAGATTGGGATAAGATATCGAAGAGACCAAGATCTATAGCTGTCTTTAGAACCATAGGAAGAACAGAGGAACTTGATAGGAGCATAGCATACAATGCTCCATTCTCTTCTTCCATTTCTTTAAAACTTTTTTTTTTGTCACGAAAACTATAGTTATAATTGTGAATGTCTCATTTCCTTTTTAAGAAGAAGTAACATATTCAGGTTTGGTCTTTAGTTGAACTTTTAGAAAATTCCATAAAGGAGGCAATAGATATGAATATTCTCCCAAAATATATTTGTTAAAGACCGTTAGAGGAAAAAAAAGAGGTAATTTGACACGGCAAGTAACCAAATAACTAATCATGATTATATATTAACAATGAATATATTGATCAACATTATTTAATATATATATCTTAGAGATTGTTTCTTTAGATTTTTAACAAACCATGACCTAGGAGAGATATATGTAAACATAGGAATCTAAAGGTGACCTTAAGCTGAGGATCCTTTCCAAATGCAGTGTTCAAATATAGACTTAACCAAACCTATCTGAATTTAAACTTGATAACATTCTGCAGCTACTGAGCCAAAACATTACAAGGAGGCGGTTCATCTGACTTTTGGCGAGAGGCAATGACTAAAGAGATCGCAGTGCTTGGTATTTAAGATCAAAAATAACGCAGACGGTTCGATCGAAAGACACAAAGCTCGTCTTTTCGTTCAAGGCAATGATCAAGTCTCTGGGAAGGATTATAATGAAACATTTGCACATATTGTGAAGATGACAACCGTCCGTACTATATTACGTATCCCATCGGCTAAGCAGTGAGACGTCTTTTATATGGATGTCCATAATGCATTTTTTCAATGGTGATATGAATAAAGAAGTTCACATGAGACTACCACATGGATTTCGCCACTCTCATCTGGGTACAGTTTGTCGTCTTAAGAAAACTCTTTATGGTCTTAAATAGGTTCCCAGGTGTTGGTTCCGAAAGTTGTCTCATGCTTTGCTCAAGTATGGTTTTGTTCAGGCATATGATGATTACTCTTTTATTCTCTTACACCAAAGAGGGTAAAGATATTAGAGTCCTTGTCTATGTTAATACCTTCTCATTTGCGGCAATGATACCTCTCGTATTCGTCGGTTTAAACCTTATTTGAGAAAGTGTTTTTCTATGAAGGATTTCGGTAAATTGAAGTACTTCTTAGGTATTGAAGTGAGTCGAGGTAACGAAGGTATTTTTCTCACACAACGAAAATATGTCTTAGACATCAATGCTGAAACAGGAAATCATGGAAGCAAGCCAGCTGCTACACCTCTGGAACAAAACCACCAGCTTGCCTTAAGTGATAGTCCTTTTCTTGATGACGCCAAACAATATCGTCGCTCATTGGTCGCCCTATCTATCTCACCCATACTCGACCTGAGCTAAGCTATGCATTTCATGTGATGTCGCAATTCATGCAGGCTCCGCGACAAGATCATTGGCTCGCGGAGATTCGTGTGGCGCGCTTCCTTAAAGGTTCACCACGTCAAGGTATCCTTTTATCTTCATCCGCAGATCTCTCACTCTCAGTCTACTATGATTCTGATTGGTCATCTTGCCCTTTGACTCGTCGATCTTTAAGCGCATTTGTGGTTATGCTTGATGGTTCTCCAATATCCTGGAAAACGAAGAAACAACAGACATTGTCTCATTCTTCCGCAGAGGCAGAAGATCGATATATGGCAGTAACACTTCGCGAAGTTAAATGGATATGGAGCTTATTTGAAGGATTGGGTGTCAAGCAAACAGAACCAAATGCTCTTTTCTGTGATAGTAAGGCCGCAATTCATATCGCATTTAATATGGTCTTCCATAAACGCACCAAGCACATCAAGAATGATTGTCATGTCGTTCGAGATGCCGATAGAGATGGAATCATTGCAACTCAACACATTCGCACAGACAAGCAAATCGTTGATATTCTTACTAAGTCTCTAGGCCGTTCACAGTTTCATACTCTAGTATCCAAGTTGGGTGTTCATGATCTTTATACTCCAATTTGAGAGAATATATTTTATTCCCATGATTTTTGGATAGATTTTTTTATGATTTGGTTTTATCTTTATCTTTTTTAACCTAAGGTTTTTTTGTATAATTACTCTTCAAGAAATTAATGAAAAGCAAGTTTTGTTTAATAACCAATTATATAGAATCATTATAGAGAAGAGATTATGAACCACAAAACACAAAAAGAAGCATAAGTAGAAAAAGCATAATTTCAAAGTTCTTCGTATATAAAAAGAGCATGCAACCAAGATGGAGGCCCCGATGCGACGTAAGAGGTCCAGAGGTTACTTCGAAGGGCACTAGAAGCAATAAGACACGAAACTCTTTTCTTATGCCAGAGGCTCGAATACAAAAGACCAATATGAGAGATTGGCGAGGGAGCTAAGGAGGATCAAGATGCCAGGAGACTCTTGAATTCCTGAACGAAGAGAAGACAAGCTTTTGACCACAGGAATACCATTTCTTATCTATTCCAAATTAGTATATCGATATTTCAACAAAAAAAAAACAAAGGAAAAAACTTTAATAATACGCAAACTTATTTATTTTTGTCTCTTTAATATACGAACTTTGACGTTGTCAATTTAATACTCGAACTCATTTTAGTTACCGTATTAATACTTTTACTTTTTGAATTTGCAAGTTTACACGCAAAAAAAAAAGACGGACGTTATGCATTTTTCATTGCTTTTTCTTTGAAGATATAAAAAATTTTACAAACTCTACTCTTGCATTTTTGTGTCATCAATATAATAGGAGGTTATCGATTCGCCAAAATCGATTCAATGAGATAAGTAAGAGAGATTAGAAATAAGAATCGATGGTTATCCTATCTTTTACGAGTCGTCGTTGAGAGACACAAACCGATTCCAAGATCTTCGCGTCTCTCAAATTGATTCAAGGAAGACGAAGAATTGATTAGGGTTGTGTTTCTTCGGTTCTTCCTGAGCCCCAAATTGATTTACGAGTGAACTAGTCTGAGGGGTAAAAAAAATTACACACAAAAACTAACCACATGTGTTCGTAAACTAACCGCGTTTAGAGTTCCGTTAATGATTTTTAACGTCTCCCTATATTTTGTGTGTAAACTTGCAAATTCAAAAAGTAGATGTAGTAATACATTACCTAAAATTAGTTCGAGTATTAAAATAGCAACGTCAAAAATTAGTGTATTAAAAAAAGAAAAATAAATAAGTTCGTGTATTTAAAATGGTTACAGTGGCTCAGGAAGACGCGGAGCATTGGATTAAGCTTCATGATGAATCTTGAGCGGTTCAGAGGCAAATTCCGGAGAGAAAGGAAACTTACTGGACAAAACCATCACCGTCGGTCCTAAAGTGCAATGTTCACGCTTCATGGTCCGACAGAGAATTTCTAGTTGGTGGGGCATGGATAATCTGGAACTATTCTGGTGATGTTTCCTTCCATGCTAGGGATGCTCTTCTTCCCTCTCCCAACAAGTTTGAAGCGGAACTTCGTTGCATTCTCTGGGCCCTAACAAGTATGTCTGACCTTCGCTTGAGAGTTGTAGAAGTCTAGTCCAACTTCGGGAGTGCGGTTGAAGCCATTAATCATCCATCAAACTGGCCAAAGTATCGAAGCTTACTTCAGAAGATTTCCATTGTAGCCGCTTCCTTCACCTCATGTTCTTTCTTCTCGGCTTCTCTTACAGCCAATTCTATAGCCCGATATATTGCTAAAAACTTCTCAAAATATGGTATGTTCCAATCTTACCTTGCTTTATGAGAACTGGAATGACTCCAATTTCAAATTCAAGACGAAGCAAATTTCTTTTAATTATTTTTGGTAAAAGTATTTGTTTTTACTTTTATTGTAAGATTACTTTAAATTTATTATGAGGAAAAAAAGTTTTATTCGAAAAAAAAATATATCGATATTTCGTGAAAGAAATGTGCAAGTCGTTAGCTATGATGACAGTTTTATTAGTTGGAACTTTGGAAAACTAAAAATATGAGTTTTTAGTCAGTAAATTTTAAAATAACAGACAAACAATAGGAAGTACATTGATTACAATTGTATACTCAATTCAATATATAAGAGAATGAAAACAATAACAATTGTTAAGAAGACCCTCTTCTTTGCCTAGAGGTTAACCCAATGTTTTCATCTTTTATTCGTATGTTGTAATTGTATGATACAAAGACTAGAGTGAAGATCCAGCTAAACGCCTTCTTGATGCATTCGAAATCGAAACTTGACCCAACTTATCTGAATCTGAACTTGGTAACATTCTTTCTCTCACTGGCTCGTAATGTCTTAGCCACACTCCAGTGTAGACCTATGCAGCCACATAAAAACAATGAGCCATGAGCCTTTTTGATATATTCAAAGTCTAGGGGTGGGCTTTCGGGTTTACTGTTTGGTCACGGTTCAGCTTTTTCGGTTTTTTTGGTTTTATAAAAACTAAAATAATTTGAACCCATTTGATATACAATTTGGTTTCGGTTTGTTTCGCTTTTTTATATTTGTTCGGATCCGGTTTCTTTTAAAATTCATTAGAACGTACTATTATTATTTGACATTTACTTGTTTAATACGCATATATCACAAATACATAAAAAATTCTATATATTTTCAATTTATTCGGTTTCGGTTTTTTCGGTTCACCAAAATAGTTTCGATCCGATTTTGGTTTAGGTTTTACGGTTTCTTAAATAATCAAACCTAAATGTTTGTAAAAACTAAAGGTTTGTAAAAGAACTTTGGTTTTGTTTCAGTTTGGTTCGATTTTTCGGTTCCGGTTTATTTGGCCACTCCTATTTCAAAAAAGTGTGTTTTACCTGTTGGGGTCTCATGATCTTAGTGTCGGGATCATCTAACGACTCGCGCCAATGTGATAAGTACCCAGCCATACGCGGGATTGCAAATAGGACTGTGAAGAATTCTGGTGGGAATCCCATTGCCCTGTAATCAAAAGAACCAAGATTCAGGTAAAAAATCTAATGATTTAGAATTAACAAAGTCTTGTACCTATAGATTAATCCAGAGTAGAAATCAACATTTGGGTAAAGCTTTCTCTTAACAAAATATTCATCAGAGAGTGCAGCCTTTTCTAAAGCAACTGCCACCTGAAAACATCATACACCAGATCTTTCTTAAACCAAGAGGAATCAAGGAGAGATAGACAAGCACAAGGATCTAAAAGTACCTCAATGAGAGGGTCTCTTCCAACAATGGAGAAAACTTCATCCGCCAGTTTCTTTATGACTTTTGCTCGAGGGTCGTAGTTTTTGTATATACGATGTCCAAAACCTGACATCTTTCTCTTTCTGAGAACATGGAAGGGAGATGTAACCATTAGTGACACAATTTAGATAACTTGGTGGTTATAGTTCTTAAGTATTAAGTTACCTGTTCTTTACACCTTCGATGAAATCTGGAATATTATCAACAGTCCCAATCTCTGATAACATCTTAAGTACAGCCTCGTTTGCACCACCATGAAGTGGACCATAAAGCGCTCCAACAGCTCCAGCAACAGCGGTGTACACATCAACACCACTGCAGATATACAACACTCAGTTAAATACTCTCAAAACAGCTTTAATCAAAAATCTTAAGCCAGTGATAACTACCTAGAGGCAAGATGCCGAGCAGCAGAAGTAGAACAGTTCATTTCATGTTCCGCATGAAGTATGAAGAGGATATCCAGTACTCGCGCCAAACGAGGATTAGGCTTGTAAGATCTATTGCCCCTGTAATCAATGGAAGATTAAAGAATGTATTCTGTTACAGACACGTTTGCAGCTGAAATAATCTAAATTGACCAAAGCAGTGAACAATTTTATAACTACGCTGTTCAACAGAGAGCTGTTCTGTCATCAAACAAAGAGGAAAGATAATAGGGGAAGTACATTGAGTCCAGCATATAGAGGAAATTCTCTGAATAAGAAAGGTTGCCCGAAGGAAGAACAGGAGGCCTGCCTGCCATCCTCAAATAAGCAGCCGCTGCAACTGTTGGTGCCTGCAAACACGTTATATTATACATACACCTCCTAAACCTTTTACTAGTCCGGAAACTAAGTTACAGTCAGATTATAACTTAAGGAGAAATCAATCAACAAACAATCAAATCAACGAAACAGACAGAAAGATACCTTTCCGAGGATACGAACAATCTGTTTATCACGAACTTGTTTTGACTTGTAAATATCTTGGCCCTGCATCAAATGGAACACAGCAAGTTAGCATAGACCTTTTCAGGAAGAAAAAAAAAACAACATCTTCACAATACCAAAAAAACGGATTATGAATCTTACCCTAAGAGCAGGATTTGCATCAGGATGAAAGATAGAAAGTGCACTCATCGCACTCACAAGAACTCCCATTGGGTGTGCATCATGAGGCATGGATTGTATGATATCCTGCAAGAACATTCAGAAATAATCTCAGGTCAAAGATGCTATTAAAACGAACAGCTATCCGAATCCTCACTATTTTCAAACAAAATACAGGACCCATTATCCGTCCAATCATATACACATCATATTTGTAAAATGGTCAGCCATTATATACACATAATCAACTTCACAACGGTCAGTAAAACATAATCCATAAATATCTGAAATGATCCTGTATCTTTCATGGACTTTACAAGTAATATGAACAGAACAACAAAAACTGGAAAAAATCTTTTCAAAATCACTCTTTTGTTAGAGATATACAATCTGTTAATGTTTGGAATGTGTACTAGCATGGAAATCAATATTAAAAAAGAGTAGAAATTCACCAATACTCCTTGTGGCACAGCTGAATGTTGAGAAACTGCAAACTCCCAATCAGCTAACTGGCTTTGAGAAGGTAGATTCCCATACACTGCAAGAAAAACAAATAGTATATAATAACCAACAAACTACAACACTCAAGACTCAAGAGAGACTCATTTTTAAGACCTAACCACAGAAGATGATAAATTCCTATCAAACATCAGTTCATCTCCAATTCACAAGCAAACTGAACAACAACAAGCCAAAATATGATGAAGACTTACTGAGGAGATAAGCAACCTCAATAAAAGTACTGCTCTCAGCTAATTCTTCAATTGGGTATCCTCTATACCTGAGGATTCCTTCATCTCCATCAATGTAAGAAATCGAAGATCGAACAGGAGCTGTATTCAAGTAACCAGGATCGTATAACTTAAGTCCCTTATCATCTTTCCCAGTCATTATCTACACACCAAACATGTAAAATCCATCTATAAGCTATACATATAAACACACGATATAACAAATCAATCTCTTCATCTTAAGAGCTAGAATGAGCAAATGAACGAAATCGATAGTTAGACACCATAGTTCTTTCTCATAATCGATTCATCTGCTTCACAATTACTCGATTTTACAAGTCAATTTCTAGTCAAACAAGTCATTATACCTTCTTTAGATCAACGGATTTAACCGTACCATCCTCTGAGACTGGGAACTGATATTTCTTCCCTGTACGATCATCGACGATCGTCAAGCTTCCTTTAAGAGATCCATGCGGTGCAGCACTTGTGTGAGCCAATGTGCACAATGGCTGGATCGCTGGTAAACCCTGTTCCAATCCGACGGAATCAGTGACCTCCAAGTGAGCAGAGAGAATTGCTAATCGAGCTTTGACTCTCTCCGGAATCTCCATTTTCACACCTCAAAATCAAATTTCAGAATTCAAAGCGAAGAAGAAGAAACAATCTTTGTTTGCTTTAAATCCTAAATTTCCTCATTTGTTCACAACTGAGTTTCTATTCAGTACGGGTAAGACAACTGAAAACAGATACGCGATATCCGAAAATCAACGGTTAAAATATGATTCAACTTAGATCAACGGATAGCATTCTTTTAAATGTTAAAAAAGTCAAAAAGTCAAAAAGTCCACAGAGGCTTATCTGTCAGTTTTATCCACGGCCTTATTTAATCCAATTTAGCGCGTCAGGACAGTGAAGACTACGCGCTCTAATTGATTGACACGTGTCCAGTAACACGAGCGAGTGACTCTCACACACTATGTTGTTCGTATTGAAGTTTATGATCTTTCTCGGGTTGCTAAATATCTATTCAATAATGGGCCAATATTTTATGGGCTTAAATTAAAAAGATATAATTCTCCATGAAGTCAGCCCAGTCAACTACATGTAGACTAAATTGTATTTTATAAATACTATTTTGGAAATGTATTTTTTTTATAATATAGAGATTTATATTTTACAATTATAAGAAATATTTTACAACTAGTTTTTAATATAAATTTTTAACGAATTAAACAGCTTTAATCCTCTAAATAACCATAAAAGAAAATTTAATGATTTTTTTGTTGATTGTCTTTAAACCGAATTATGTACATTTAATTTTGTAATAAGATACTATATTAATCACCTCTCCCCCGAACTTGTTATCTCATCAGTATACTATACAAAGTAGTCGATTCCTTAGCAAACCTCTCCAACTTATGATTCTCTTTAGATTTCTCAACAATTAATTAACACACTAAATCGCGACTTAAAATTATAATTATGATTAGAATTGCGTTTGGGTTTGAGTTGTTTTTTTATTTATGGTTTTTCAGAATGGCGATTTTGAGAGTTAAGGAAGAAATCAAGCCACAAATTAATTTTAGGGAGAAAGCAAGTCCCGAATCATAAGGGTTTAAGGCTTGATTTCTCCATTAGCTCTCGAAATTGCCCTTCTGAAAAACTTTTTAATCGAAAAACAACCCAAATCCAAACGCAATTTCTAATCGTAATTATAATTTTAAGTCGCAATTTAGTATGTTAATTAATTGTGGAGAAATTTAAAGAGAATCATAAGTTTCGGGAGTTTGCTAAGGAATCGACTAATTTGTGTAGTACACTAATAAGACAACAAGTTCGGAAGAAAATAGTGTGGGTTGATATTCTTCAACGATATTTATCATTCATTTTTTAGTTGTTACCATTTATAAGAATTATTCACAGTGATTATAAATAGACAGAGGTAAGCATCAAGCAGATGCAAAGTAGAACCTCAAATTTGGTATTTCATTATATTTTTTTATTTTTATCACAAAAATTATATTTGTTTCTGTGTTTATAATAAGAAGTTATATTCACTAATATTTTATACATGTAGAGTTTATATATCGCCCCTTAAATTACTTGTAAATAATTTTAAACTTGCATCAAAAGCAAACTACTGGTGTATGGTGACATTAGGTGGTGGAGTAAACATGATTATTTTCCTCCCATGAAGCAAAACATAAAGCCCTCACATATTTAAGATATATTTTTAAAAAAACTTAGTGCGTATATTTATAACATATGTTTTGTATATATGAGCAATTACTAATTCTTTTTGGGTGTAAAATGCATTGAAGTTATTAATTACATATGTTGCATAATATTAGAAATAATTAATGAAAGTGAAACAATCTCTAATGTATAATTTTAAATACTGTTAGGAAGCGGATATATTTAAAATCATGTATATATTATAAAATATCAAATTTCGGAATCACATTTTTTTGAATTGCTATATTTTAATATGAAGTAACCTAATTAATTAAAGAGAATGATAACTTAATAATTTTAAATTATTAATTATTGTTTACATATTTTCTTTCCATACTTAAATTGTACAGTAAAACTATGTAAAAAATAAGATATATATAATAAATCACAAGAATGATAAAAACAGTACCTTGTGCGTGTTATGGCTAGACTCTTCTCGGCATTGAGTAGCCACTATAAATGATAATATTCTTCAAAATAATTTGGTCTTATAAAAATATATTGAGTAAATTGATACGTTTCTTATTTCAACAAATATAAACTTATATTTTTTCCATCATGTTCTTAAAATGAAAACAAATGTTTTGTTTGCATTACCGGTCCAACGTTTTTGGATGCCCTATACAAATCCAAAAAATGTGTCTCTTATATATATATCAAAAAAAAAATTAATAAATTAACTTGACGGTTCGTTATGATTCACATATTAAAGTGACAAAAACAAAATATTTAACTAAGATATATTAAAATTAGTTTACCATCTTAGAACCACTAATGAATATTATTTATACATAAATTCTATAATTTATGATATAAATTTTAAAACATTTCAAAAAAATCTCATTTATTTCAATATAAATTCTCTTTTATTTTAAAAAAATGTTTTTTTATTTCAATGATAATGTATTCTAGATGTTGGTACCATAACCGGTGGTTTCACTTACTTATGCTGTGAACCAATATGCTTTGGACCCAGGACCGGTCCAACAAAAATAGTGGTCCTAATCGAGAAAATAAAGTGGCCTATCATTGAAAAAAAATCGAACTAAAAAAACAAGAACTAAAAATCGTTAAAAACGATAAATCTGATAAGAAGAAAAAACAAATTATGAAAAACATCCCTTCTTGCGTTTTTTTCTGCGAAGTCGTTCATTAGACTCACATAGTCTATTTCTTTAATTATAGCTCTTTCAATAGATAGCATAGCTAATCCATTCAATATTTCTTGTGACATTGTCGAACGCATGTAATTCTTGATAAACTTTAGTTTGGAGAAGCTTCTTTCGACGGATATGATTAAGACGATTGTGGATTTTTTTTTTTGGTAATTAAGATGATTGTGGATCTTAGGTTTATATAAGTATGTATATTTCCTTTTTAGTTTTTGTTTTGGATGCTAAATTGATAGAAGATATATATATAATTAAAACGTGATATAAGACAAAAAAGGAAAACAAATGCATATATTGTGGGTTTAGAATTATTTTCTATGTGGACCAAAGACCTATATCTTTGAAAAATATGTGGCCCAAATTTTTTCTCAAAAAAATGTGGTCCTAAACCTTGGCTTAACCCGCTTATGCCACGGGCCGGGCCTGTTTGGACCAACCTTGTTTGTACTTCTAAATTGAGATTTTTGAAGATGTTTCTTCTCCACAATTTCGAGAGTTTTCAAAATTTCGAAAATGAAAAACGATATTAAAAATAGAATTTTTATGAAACCTAGTTAATAATTCATTACAAGAAGGTATGGAGCCAAAAAAAGAGTTATCCAATTGGAAAGAAGTAGTTAATGTGAACTGTTAAAAGGATTGTGTGAGTGATTAAGACAATACGTATGATCGATCCATCAGTCACCATTTGTTGGATTCCTTAATTTCTTGTTCCCTCATTATATGTTGTCGTCTCGTCATTTCTTTTCTTTTTTACTTACTTATTTATTTATATTTTTATTCAAATATATAACTCAAAGCTTGTACTCGAAACATCTCAAGACATCTTGGAAAAACAATGAATTTAGCATAGAATTTGTTTTTAGAATTTTATGATGATTGTTGAATTAATACTAAAACTATGTTTAATTTTGATTTATAACTCGTTCAAAAGGTTATGAAAAACCAGGTTAAGTATCATTTTTATTTAAAAAAAGGTTTTTATGTATATTAAATTACAGTTGATTATTACGTAATTTAACAAGTTTTTGATTGCTAACCCCGCAGACCAAGAGATAAGGTGGACCATAGATCGATTCCAATTTATCATGGGCTAAACTCGAACCTGGCACATGTCGGGCGCACCCATCACATTTTTCGATCGATCTCTACTTCAAACTGTACAAATTGGGTCTCTACTTTACAAATTAGAAGATAGATGAATTTTGATGGATAAACCTATAAATAGTAATATATAATCTATATGAATTATCGATTTTTTGAATCGCAAAAATAAAATGTATATAATTAATTAATTTTAAATTAAAAAAAAAGTTTGGTACCCAAAATCTCATAATTTTGGTCTAAGTTTTTTTGGATGCCACGTATAATCTGGTCTAAGTCTTCGATTGTTTACCAGTTTTTGTAATAAATTTTGGTTTTTGATTTTAAATAATAATTTTCTCAACCAATCATGATTTTGTTTAAAAGGATTTCCTATTTTTAGGACATCTAGTTTTTTAGAGGTTTTCACAAGTTTTCAATCAATATATTGGTAACTATCGTCTCATAATTAGACTTTTATAAGATTTATATTAGTATAAGTGGTCAAATTGTAAAGCAACTCTAATTCACACGTTTAACATTAATTAATATAGATTCAGTCTATATCATTGTTATAATTTATATTAAGATTAGATACGTATTCACTACAAGAAAACAAGGGAAAAAGTGACCGGAAAAAGCGACAGATTTATATTCGTCGCTTTTATCAACGGCGAATCGACGGCTGGGCTATTGCGTCGATTATTTTATCGACAGACATAATTCGTCGCTATTTAGTTGATGTATATGAGTTTGATTGAGTTTGATTTGTATTATGGATTGAGAAATT
>OVBE01013725.1:0-12515 GCA_900406425.1 Iberis pinnata | reverse complement strand
ATTTTAAAATATTTTATAATATTATAATATTTTAAAATAATAAATTAAATTAAAATAATTTTCATACTAAAAATGAATATTTTGATTTATTATATTAATTGATTTTAAAATATTTTAACTAAAATCATATATTTTATATTTTATAATATTATAATATTTATAATAATAAATTAAAATAAATTATTTTTAAAATTAAAAACATAATATTTAATTTATTATTTTTAATTTATTTTAATATATTTTGTTGTATTAGTTTAAAAGTAATATTAAAAATATTTTAGTGTAAGCTTTAATATTAAAAATACTTTAACGTAAGATTTAGTGGACTAAAATAAAACGCGATTTGATATTGCTTTTTGTAATTTAAATCGTAAATTAGTGTTCTAAATCGCTTTGGAGGGTAAAATGATGAGAACAAATAGTTGAGGGGGTCGGGTAAGAAGAAATCTAAGTTCAAGTGGAAAATTAAGGAGCTCTAAAGTTTAGGGGAAAAAAGATTAGATAGAAAAAGTTGAAGGGGGCGGGTAAGGAGCAATCTAAGTTCATGTGGGAAATGAAAGAGCTCCAAAATTCATGGGTAAAAAGATTGGATAGACAAAGTTGAAGGGGCTAGTGAAATTAGTCCTTTTTACTTCTTTAGAGAGTTTAGACACTAACATAAGAAAATTAATTATCTTATGGTAGTGACATAATAAAGTTTTGGGTTGACTTCACTACATTCAAAACTATATGCATCTAAACAATTCCCCCTTCAATTTTATAGCTCTTGAATATCATACATGAATTTATACATCTTTTTACCCGACCATCTCATCCCCCCCCCAAACTACTCAAATTTATTAGTAAACCCCCAGGAGATTAATAAGCCTAAATTGCAATTAAAATCACGTTTTGGTTTAAATTAAAACCCACACCAAATCCAATTTTAACCCAAAACCGATTTTAACCAAACACAAATCTAAAATTATCAACCGGAGCTTCTAGCTCTGGTGGTAAATGGCTCACAGCTGTGAGTTCCGCCACTTGAGTTCAAATCCCGACCACCGTCAATTAACATAAGTGAATTTCGGCGGCTCTCATGGATACCTTTAGCGACTGCAGACGCTTTGGGCCTAGTGGATACCAGAGTCATAAAAAAAAAAAAAATCTAATATTATCTTTCTAAAATTGAAAATTAACTTATCCTTTGATGTTGTATTTTGAATAAAATATTTTGAACTTTTGTTTACGTGTATACACTTTAATATATTTTATACTAAACAAAATAAAATATTATATTAATATAAATTTTAAATTTATAAATTTATATATTTTATTTAATATATACTTTTATTAATAAATATATCATATATATTATTTATATATAAATTTATTAATATATATTAAATAAATGTATTTAATATATATATTTTTTAAAAATTATTTAATATATATTATATATTAACTAAATTTAATATAAATGTATTTGACTTGTGATTCAGGCATCTCTGGTTCGAATCTCGTCCGTCTACTATCTTTAATAATTTAATCTTTTAATGCGTTTTATTTCATCAAAAAATATAAATTTATTTAATATATAAAAAATAAATATATTAATTAATTTTAATATATTTATAAATAAAATAAAATATTATATACTTTATTTATTTATTTAAATAAAATTTTATGTAGATATAATATTTCTATAAATCTTGTAATAATATTAATGCAAATTTATTTACATAAAATTAATATTTTCTAATATATATATATATAGACACTTTAATATTGTTTATATTTTTTTATATTTATGAGTTAATTAATATTTTAGTTTAGACTTCCATATTTTATAAACAATTTTTTATGTGTATTTTTAACACTTTTATGGTTAGATAAAAAATAGTTCAAAATATTTTATTTTAATTAGAACATTTAAAATATCCACAAAAGTTAACTTTTCAATTTTAGAAAGATAAGTCTGGGTTTGGTTAAAATCAGATATAGGTTAAAATTGGGTTTGGTTTGAGTTTAATTTAAACCAAAATATGATTTTTAATCGCAATTTAAGCTTATTAATTGCATGAGGGGGGTTTACAGATGAATCTGAGTAGTTTGGAGGGTCAGGTAAAAATATGAATAAATCCAGGTATGATACTCAAGAGCTTCAAAGTTCGGAAAAATCGTTTGAATGCATATAGTTTGGGGGCGTAGTGAAGTTAACCCAAAATTTTTTTTTTTATCAAAAATAATTGTAACATCCGTCTCCCGCACTTACGAAATAGCATGTCACCCTTGTTACCATAACCTTTTTTCCTTTGTAAAATTCGTATTAAGAAATAATTTTTCTATGAAAATTCATTTTCATAAATAATTTAAAGAACTTTTCTTAAAATACCTTCGATTTCAACTTAAATAAACCAAGTTTAAATGCATAAATTCTCCAATTCTTAAATCCCAAAATAAAACCATTGAAGATAGAAGAACTTGGGTAACTACAAAAGACTTCTAATCTAACTTGGAGAAAAGGGAAAAAAATGGGAAAAGGAGGGGAAAATAGGAAGAAGAGAAGATGAGTGATAAATCACTTAGTGGGAAGATCATCTTTGCTCACAGGAACATAAAACACTTTTCATCTTATACAAAATTCAACATCACAAACAAACCTACTTACTACAAACAAATAATTTACAAGGATATAATATATAACTTTTATAACATTCAATTCATCCAAAAACATTCATTAAGTTCAGTCATTTTGGTGATAACATATGAACCCCATTCCCGGAGGCCAGCCATAGCTCATGCTCTCCCATTCCTGACTCATCAGCCCTGATTTATGGATTACACTTCACGTAAATGTCCTTCATGTAGCCCAACATACATTAATAACATCTCTTTGATCATATATATATATATATATATTCACTTAATATTCATTAACAAACAATCATAAATCAATCAAACCTAGGTCTATATGTAATGCATTATCAATCACAACAAAAGAAAATGAAACTATATATCCACATATCCCTATCTTCACATGAATTTGGTTGAAAATAACTTAATAGAAGACTGAGGTTGGGTTTTGGCGTTTCTGAAACTACAATTGCATTTTTGGATAAGGATTAGAGTTTCTGTTTTTAACAGATTCCAACATTTCTTGGCTGAAAAGAAATATAGCTAGCTCATGGAATATACCTTAGAATTATAAAGTTACAATGTATTTGAATATGTTATAATAATAGTTTTCCAACGATACCAAGATAAACTCCAAACTTATGGTGAATCAATGGAAAAATCTCAATCAATACCCCTACTCAGACAGCGTTTCCAAACTTAGTCAATTAACTGACATATTATAAATTATTATTAGGTATAAAGAAATACACACTACGCTCAGATCAAAGCTTCGATTGCATATCTAATTGAACTTGCGTTATCCTTGATACAAGCTTTTTCCATAGAAAAAAATCACAATATGAATCCCTCTGGTTTGCAAATGAATCGCTTCATACACCCTATCCAAAAATAGGTTTAAATTTATCAAAATATAGGGAAAGCCTGACAGATGCCGAATGATTTTTAGGCAACTTTAACAACTCACCACGATCGACTCAGTGATCCGATGATGAAAAACTAAAACCATTGGATATTTTATGAAGAGATCTATCCAGGGACACCACGATCTCCTCCTATTTCTTCCGTATCTGACCAGGAACATTGTTACAAAATCGTAACTCAAAATAGTTACAACACATCCAAAAATCAGAAACTTCATAAACAAAATAAGGATTTCCTTTCCTTACCCAATCAATTGACGAAAACGGATTGAAGTGATGACTACAGAACAAAAAATCTCGATGATGATTTCTCTCCTCTTTCTTTGTATTATCTTCTTTGATTTTTCTTTTACGGTAGAAGGAGAAGTAATCCAACGTTAAATACATATACAAGTGACCTAGAGTTTTCTTTAAAAGGTCCTTAACAGCTTGGACTTCATGGAGTTTTCTTATAAAACAGTTGGGCTTTTGCTGAGTTTTCTAAACGTACTGGATTCATGGATTTCTGGGTTTGGGGTGTTACAATAATTACTTTGAAATTTAAAGATCACATATTAGAGGTTTTCTTTGAAATTTAAGAAAACACATATTAGAGGTTGATTAAAGACGATATTTATGGTTGAAAAAGAAACAAGCATACATAAAATAGATAAACCACATTTTCTCCACCAAAAACTTTCATGAAAAATTCATATCGGTAAGCGTGAATAGAGATCTAGGAGTGAAGTTTGACGAAAGTCGTGAGCGATTCGACTAGAAAATAGAACTTCAACCACTTGGTTGATATCATTAAAAATTCACATAATAGATGATAAATGTCTCCCCATAATGGAAGAGATTAATGGAAGTGATTTCTCTCGATCTCGATGGGAGAAAGTTGATATAAACTTTTAAAGATTCAATATCATTTACTTTCAAAATATCAAAGTTACAAAAAGGAAGTCTTTAGTTATTTATATCTAGGAAAACTCTAAACATATACAACATAACATTAAGACATAATATAGTTCATATATATATATATATATATATATATATATATATATATATCTTAATATCCCTCCTCAAGTTGGAGCATAAAGATCCTGAATGCTAACTTTGACAGAATTAGCTGAAATAGTCATCCTCAAAGCGCCTTAGTGAATATATATACTAACTGACCCTTTGTAGAAACATGTTCTGTCCAAAAAATCCCAAGTTTGATATCATCACGGATGAAATTACAATCTACTTGTACACGCTTGGTCCGTTCATGAAACACAAGATTAGTTGCAGTAGAAGTGTTGAATGACTATCACAATACATATCCATCGGACCTAAATGTGCAATATTTATAGAAGATAACACACTCTTTATCTATTTTATCTCTTTCAACGCATCAACTATAGATCGATATTCTGATTCAGCGGAAAAAAGAGACTACATCTTATTTATGTAATTTCCAAAACACCACAAAATCTCCAAGTTGAACCAACCATCCATTCAGTCATCTTCACATAAGAGGACAACCGGCCCAATTTGAATCACACCATGCAGTCAAATGAAAGTTGTTACCAGATGTCAAAAGTATTCCTAACGTTGGACACCCTTTCAAATAACGAACAACCCTCGAAGTACTTATACAATTATTTTCTCTTGGATTTTGCATATGGAACAAGATATGTACCGAATAAGCAATATCCAATCTAGTAGTAGAGAGGTAAATCAATCGTCCAACAAGTCACCGATACTCGTCTGGATGAAGAAGCTCTTTCCCAGTAGATTTTTCTAACTGATGATTAAGCTCCATCGGGAAATCAATTGGCTTACCGCCAAGAATCCCAACATCAACAATAATATCAAAAACGTTTTTTCTCTGTGATTAATTAATACTTTCTTTGCTTCGTGCAACTTATAATCTGAGAAAATACTTAAGCTTTTCCTAATTCTTTATATGAAAGCAACCACTCAAGTACGTTTTGAACTTATAAATTTCCATAGGAGAGTTCCCTATCACCACAAGATCATCCATATACACTATAACATGCAATTGTACGGAACCATTGACTAGTGAAAATATAGAATAATCATATTTGTTATGAAAGAAACCATAACTCACAAGCGCATCTGAGAGTTTCGCAAACCAAAATCGCGAAGATTGTTACAAACCATCTAATGATTTGTACAAACGACATACCATGACTTTGCTAGAAGCGTTGAAACCTAGAGGAAGAGTCATAAATACTTCTTCTTATAAGTCACAATGGAGGAACGCATTATGCACATCCATTTGATGTAGTTCTCAATTCTTTCCAGCGGCCACCTTGAGAACTAACCTAACAGTCCTCATCTTCACTACCAGAACCAGCGAGTAAGGCAAGCGGGCGAAGCAAGTGCTTGCGGCTGCCGGTCGATATCTATTATTTCGGCCACATTGAAAAATAAAACTCTTCTAACTTAAGTGGTTTGGATTATGGTGTTATTTTGCCAAGTCAGTGGTTTGACTCACACCACTATCATTTTCTCATATTTTTTACTCTCTTTACATGTAGGACCGACCCTATTCACAGTCGGAGCGAATATGTCAGAATAATCAATCCCTTCTCTTTGGTGATTATCTAAGGCTACAAGGCGTGCCTTATTTCTCTTAATCGTTCCATATGCCTTATACTTGATAGTATATACCCACTTGCATCCAATTGCAAGTTTACTTGGTGGTAGGTGCTCAATAGATCAAGTTTTATTTCATTCTAAGGCTTCCACCTCTAATAACATTGCATATCTAAACTTTGTACACTTCATTGCCTCATTAAACGATCGCGGAATAACTCATGTAGTTATAGTAGCCAAGAAACATCCGTATGACTTAGAAAATCTATCATAATTGATGAACTTCTTAACTCCGTACTCATTATCTACCTTATGTCGCATGGTGTATGACATAGTCTGAAACAATGTGTAAAGCACATAATCACGTAACTTAACATACGCTTCTTTCTTTCTCATTCCTCTATCCATTAGTGTGTCAGTTACAGTCTCAGGTTGTGGCACAAACTCAAAACGACCTTTGTTGCACCATTCTCGTTATCTAATACACATGTCACTTCCTATGTGGGAGTATGAGTTACTACATAGTCACTTGGTTGGGGTGGTATCACTACATCATTTTCACACACAAAAATATTTTGTACAAGAGACCCCAACTTCTCGGAATCAACCTTGCCTACTCTAGACAAAACTCTTTCCTCTAAATAGGAAAGTTTTTCTTCAATAAAGGTGACATCACGAGATACGGAAATTTTATTTCCTTTGTGTGTAAAAATCAAATAAAGTCCATCCTTTCTTCGCATAAGGACACCCCTAAAAACACATTTCTTGCTTCGACTCAAAAGCTTATCGCATTTCTGATTATGCGCATAACCAAGACATCCAAAAATTTGTATCTCACTATACATTAAAGCTTTTCCAAAGATGATTTCATAAGGACTCTTTCCTTTTTGTAACTCACATAGCGTCATGTTAATCAAATACGCAACACTTAGTACGAATTCACCCCCAAAATCTTATTGGTAGATGTTCTTGAAACATCATTACTCGTGCCACATTAAGTATATGGTGATGTTTCTGTTCTACTCTTCCATATTGTTGTCGAGTCCCCACACAAGAAGTCTTATGAATGATTCATGTACCCAGAAAATAATTCCTCATCTTCATAAATTCACTTCCAGTATCACTATGCACATGCTTATCAAATTGTCTCAATATGAGAGCAAAATTCACCATAGTTCTCTCCACCTACATCTTATTGGCAAGAAGAAAAACACATAAAACTCTAAAAAAACATCAACTATTGTGAGAAACTAATAACCTCAACACGAACTCTATGTTCGATATGGTCCCCATAAATCACAGTGAATCATATCAAAACATTCCTTAGTTTATCACTACTCAATGGAAATTCATTACGACATTGTTTTGCTTTAAAACAACTATCACAACAAGAGATACTTGCACTCTTCAGATCAACCACCAGAAATCTTCTTATCACATTCTCTAAGGCGTGAACCATCCTCTTATGCAATATCTCCAAAGATTCCAAACGTCCTAGTTTCTTGACATGTCAAAGCCTCTGTATACCTTGCCTTCTTTACATTTTCCTACTCCAATTAGAATATGCAAATTAAGATCTTGCAGTGTACAACATGTTTTGGCGAACACCCATATACAATTCTTGTCATCAACGACTTGAGATAATGAGATAATGTTGCATTTCAATTTCTCCACAAAAGAATATCTTTTAGAGTTAACGATTATGTCAACAAAACACTACCTTTTCGATCACAAACAACCCTAGTTCCATTTCATAATTGACCCATATTTGGTATGACTCGATACACATCAAACATATGATTCGATGTTCCTGTCATATAATCCAACGTACCACAATTAATAATTCATTCATCTATTAGCTTACCAACTGGTTTTACAGATTCTTATGCTAATCTAAATGATCGCACAATACTTTTCCACAGATCTTTCGTCAAGCCTGTCATCGATTTTGACTCAATGCGTGACACACCCCGTTCCATGTGTCACACACCCGAGTGGCAGACTTTCCTTCCGTTTTTTTGTGTTACACACACAAGTTGCATATTTTCTAGAAAAATTGTATATTCGAGAAACATCGTCAATATACTAACTCTTCCTCAATTTTCTAGAAGAACCCTCATTCCTTCTGTTTTCTCCATACTTTTCCAGCCACCAATCCAGATATCCTTTCATTTGATAACAAAATTGAACATCATGACCATATTTCGAACAGTGAAGTGTTGAACACACAATACCTCAATTTTTATATTTCATTGTGTGATGATACTGAGATTTTCTTCTTAATCAAATTTCTCAAGCCTTTTTGTCTTTGATACCATGAAATATTTACTATTATTTACTCTCATAATCTCAAAGTTACAAAGACGAAATCTTTAAGTTTTTATATCTAAAAAACATTAAGCTTATACAACATAATATAAAGCCTTATAAATCTTAATAAATTTATCGTTGAAAGAGAAGTTTAAGAGGTTTAAACCTTCAACCACCAATATATAAGGACCTAAAAAATCCATACGTTGAAACTTGCACATGATAACATAGGACCGAAAGAGTCATATTGCAATAGCCTGACACTACTAGAAAACACGGGCATTTTGACGGGAATCCGTCAAAATCCCGTAAAAAAAGAAGATAGTGACGGAAAACTGACGATTTTTTTTTGTCGATTATAGATGATCGGTAATAGAAATCTGTCAGTAAAGCCGTCAACAATAGTGACAGATACCAACGAATAAATACTGACGGATTTACTGACGGTTCAGATCCATTAGTTAAAAATTTGTCAGTAATTCATTAGTTACAAACCCGTAAGTAAGCCGTCAGTAATTATACATCAGTAATCAATCACTATTATTGACAGATTTCTTTAAGAAAATTTAAAAAATTGTTAAATAATTAATAATTATATTTAAATAATTTAAAAAATAAAATTCATAATATTAATAAAAAATCAAAATAAAAATACTCATACAATTAAAATTCAAAATAGTTACAAAATCCTAAAATAAACATTAAAAAATTATATAGGAACCCCCAAAACGTCGGGCCACCTGAGCCATAAAATCATCCATCTTGGCCTACATCTCAGCTTGCATCGTATGTTTCTCTTCCTTCATCTGCCTGATTTGAGCGTCGCACTCCGGTTCTGCAACTTTTATCTCCTCTATATGCATCTTCATGGCTGCCAACTCAGCGTCATTCCTCCTCATTTCCTCCTCTTGGATAGGATCTCTTGCAGCTCGGGATCACGATCCAGGAATAGAGTAGCCGGCCATGTTCCATAACCCGAACATGCGGCCCTACGACTTCTTCGTTTCCTGAAAAAAAATTATATTAGTATAAACAATATGCAATAGTATGTCATTAAATTTAAATATTACTTATTTGAGAGACAACGTCATATTGGATGTTCAAGGGGCTGTCAACATTATCCGGTGTTAGTTGAGTAGACCGAATATCTTCGAAATTTTTTTTAGACGTCTCAACCAACTCTCGAGCAATTGGGTCTTGAATCTGCCCGGTCTTCTTGTTGGTGTGGAGATCCTCTATAATCTCAATTGGCGATGGCTCATGGCCAATCTTACGGCTCTGTTTAAAAATTATAAGTTTAATTTAAATTTAGTTGCTTGAAATTAAAAAATTTAATAAACAAAGTAATTTAATAAACCTGGTTGGACCAAAAGCTCCTCGAGCGACAGCCGCAGCGGTCCCTGCTAGGGTGGTGGCTGCTGGGGGTGGTGACAGTGATGTCTGATACGTCAGTGGCAGAGATTCTGAGGTGGAAGGGACCAAGATCAGCCTGCCGGGTGACCAAACTCATTGCACCAGAGTTGGTCGTCGCGATCCCCTTACCTTCACATTGGCTCAGTCGGTTCTGCCTGTTTGTTTGGGATAACGACTGAGTCCCTTCTTTACTCGATAGGTGATGTAGTCGTTTAGGAGTGCATCAGGCATGCCGTTATGCCTCTTCCCTTGGTGCATCCACATATCCTTCTAGGCGTACAAATGGTTACTAAAAACCCTGTCCGCTTTACTCTTGAACTCCTTCTTCACTATTAATGTAATCGCAGGTTCCAGTTATATTCTTGGTATATGATTTAAAAAATTAAGGTTAGTAAGTTTTTTGTTTGAGTTAAGATTTATGAAATGCATCAAAAATTAAGATTCTTACCGCAAAGCAGTACAACCAATACTCCCGATCTAGGGAGGCATGTCTACGAACTTGGGGTACGCGAAGCGAAGTAGACTGTGCATCATTTACATGATTCACTTCGTGATCCTGTTATCTAAAGCGGGAAAGCATGTCGTTCCATCCCTGCCATAGGGATCCAACAGGGGTAACCACTCACGTCCCAGTTGGACTAAAAGCTCCTTGAGCGACAGCCGCTGTGGAGGTAGAAGCGGTCCCTGCGGTGCCTGCTAGGGTGGTGGCTGCTGGGGTGGTGACAGTGATGTCTGATACGTCAGCGGCAGAGATGCCGAGGTGGAAGGGACCAAGATCAGCCTGCCAGGTGACCGAACTCTTTGCACCAGAGTTGGTCGTCGTGATCCCCCAACCTTCACATTGGCTTAGTCGGTTCTGCTTGTTTGTTTGGGATAACGACTGAGTCCCTTCTTTACTCGATAGGTGATGTAGTCGTTTAGGAGTGCCTCAGGCATGCCGTAATGCCTCTTCCCTTGATGCATCCACATATCCTTCTAGGCGTACAAATGGTTACTGAAAACCCTACCCGCTTTACTCTTGAACTCCTTCTTCACTATACCTGTAATCGCAGGGTTCCAGTTGTATTCTTGCTCAATGATTTAAAAATTTAAGGTTAGTAAGTTTTTATTTGAGTTAAGATTTATGAAACACATCAAAATTAAGATTCTTACCGCAAAGCCGTAAAACCAATACTCTTGATGCTCGGGAGGCATGTTTAAGAACTTGGGGTACGCGACCCGAAGAAGATTGTGCATCATTCTCATGATGCACTTCGTGATCCCATTATTTGAAGCGGGAAACCACGTTGTCCCCTCCCCACCATAGGGATCCAACAGGGGGCAACCACTCACGTCCCGGTTGGACCAAAAGCTCCTCGAGTGATAGCTGCTGCAGAGGTAACTGCGGTCTCTGCAATGCCTGCTAGGGTGGTGGCTGCTGGGGTGTAGGTGTTGGAATTTCTCGAATTCAATTCGGATTTGGACTGCCATGGAAAAATACTGGAGAAACGATGTAAGTGTTGAAGATGGAGCGATTGCTGAAAATAATTTGGATTATATTAGGATCATTTCAATGTCTACAATATTTATGAAGTCTCTGATATGGATTAATTGGTATCAGCTTGTCAAATTTCCAGAACTAGTTTCAGAAGCAATGGATTTTACTGATGCAGTTAGAAAACAACCTCAACAATATAGGCGTATGTATTGCATCAGAGTTAGATGGTATCAAAGAAAAGAAGATAACATATATATAAATATGTTCGCGTATAAGACGTTCTTGACCAGAATGCATCGTAAACATTACTTTTTAAATTTACTGTCTTCAGCATATGGCTCACATATCTGCTTGTGTAATAATTTGTATTCTGTAGTTTTGTATATGACATTGTATCTTTGATCCAATATTAATGAAAATTTGTCGTAAAAAAAAAAACAAGTAATTCAAATGAAGCAATTGATAGAAATAAAGTTGACGAATTTGGAGTTAACTTCAGTCACATCATTGTTGTTGAGCACTTATCCTCCTTCATATCTTGAGGGTCTTTGACATTTCCAGCAATATTGATTTTTTAGATTTGGGTACTGAAGATTATAAATTAAAGAAATTCAAAAGCTTTAGGACAACAATCTTCCAAAATATCAATGAACAACTGTCGTCAACTTTGAAGCTACTTGGGATCTAAAACGGTGGAGTGAAATCAAGATTGTATAATTTTTAATCAAACTTGAAAAAAACGAATGATTCGAACAACGTTTTTTAGGTTATTAATTTGGGTTTAATAAGTGCACATCTTTTTCCTCCATCTCTCTCTTCATCTCTCCATCTTCTCTCTTCACAAGTTTGACACTTCTTCAACTTTTCAGTTTTTTTTCTTGCCAACGTCCGGCTTTGTGCCGGCGCTGATAGAGTGTACATACGGATGCACATTTTCGCTTTCTCTCTCGTTTCCTTCCACGTATTTTTTCCTAGTTTTCAGTGCTTTTTCTTTTCTTTTGTCCCGCCTATATGAAGCGCTTCTGTTCAGCTTCCAGGACATGAAACCGACCTTTTCACGGAGCATACCTTCCCTCGATGCTTGCATGCATCAGATGTGGACTTCAAGGCTCGGTCTTCAACGGTGCTATTGATAGACTTAGAATTTAATCCTAGTCTATTACTGCAGAGAACAGTTCAATGTAGCA
>OVBE01013724.1:0-12515 GCA_900406425.1 Iberis pinnata | reverse complement strand
GCTACTCTAATTCATGCATTAATAACAAGTCTAGACTAAGAACCTAACAATTATTATACCATTATGACAAATCTAACAATCAAACCTTGATTTCCCTGGGAAACCCTAAAACCTAACTATGAAACTACTCAGAAATTGGCATGCAAACACAATTCAATATCAAAGAAGAACACATATTTAAATTAAATATAGATATATAAAAGGGTTCAGAAATCTTCTCCAAATACATGTTGAATCTCCTCTCCCTCAGTAATTCTCTCATAAATAAAATAAAGATCTTGTTTCTAAAAACCTAAAACATAATGTATTTATAGGCTAAAAAAGTAAAATAAGTGAAATAGGAAAATTGGGGTAAACTTGAGGACTTGATTGCAAATTTTGGAAATTTTCTACTTGTTCTCAGGATAAGTGCCCGATCGAGCAAGTGCTTTCCCGATCGGGCATTTCACCTTTTTGCACGACTAACTCTCTTTTGCTCGATCGATCTCTTTCTTCCTAATTTTCCAGGAACATCTGCCCGATCGGGCAACACACATGCCCGATCGAGCACTTCTTCTTTAAATCTCTGAAATCTTCTGAAACTTTTGAAATCTCCTGAGATGCATCGTTTTGCTCCCAATCGACCTGAACACCTAGAATACTGAAAATCTACCAAATATGCAATGAAAACACTCGGACTAATGCCCACTATTATGCATCAAAACCGAGTAATATCAACTCCCCCAGACTTAGATCTTTGCTTGTCCTCAAGTAAAGCAAGATTCAATATGGAGAAGAGCTTTGAAATGGACCACACAGAAACTCACAAAATCTCAAAAAACATAAGCACAGTTTCAAATCCAAAAGACACCAATCTCAAACAACTACTTTGATTAAAGTTTTGACCACCACTAAACTAACAACCTGTTTCCTACTCTAAATCTCAAATCAATCAAGCATCAAATCATATCAACCAACTCTTTAAATTAAATTAAGTTCAGATTCATGCATTCTCACCTATGGTATATCAATCAGTTTACTCAAGTACCTCTTCTATCGAAATGCCCATACCAAACAAAGCATCAACCGACTTCCAGTCTTGATCCTTTTTCCCCCTTTTTTCACTTCTTTTTTTTTTTTCTAAAGATTCACACTTTTATGCGTTTTTCTTTTCTTTTTTTTTTTATGTTCTTTCATGTTTGTACTTTTTAGCGTTTTCATGTTTCTAACTGCTTTTCAGCAGCCCGGCAATGATTACGGACTTCTAGGTCACGCATTCAACACTTTTTCTACCGATTTTTTTATATATTTTTCTGAAGGGAAAGAGAGAAAGGACCCGGACCGTACTGAATGAACTTGTCGGCTTTACAGAACACTGAATATCAAGGTATCTAATTCTCAAAGTAAATCAACACCATAAGAAAGAATAATTCAGATTTAAATTAAGTCCTATCATGGTAGAGCTAACATCAATTCATCAATAACTTAAAAGACCAGAACTTTCAGAAACAAATCAGTCAGTAATGGGGTTCCAATCCTACTCTCAGCAATAAATCTAAGTCAGTAATCTAGAGAAAGTGAAAATCATACGCTCCCTTGGCTATTATAATCATTGATTTTGATCATGGTTCCTTCGACTCGATAGACTTAGCTAGATTTTAAAAAAATATTTTTGAAAAATTTCACCAAAAAGACAAAACATCAAAACATAGCTAGTATCATTACACCCTCCCCCAGACTTACTTCACACCGTCCCAATGTGAAAATAAATCCAAGAAAAGGTATAGAAGTAACCAAGATCAATAGTAAAATCTGTGATGGATGAAAATAGACAATACTATATAAGAGTTAAAGGGAAAGAGGTTTACTAAAAGTGAAGTGCTATCAAATTNAAATCTATTCTGAACTCCTATGCCTCATTCTTTATGCCTGCAAAAAGAACAAACACTCAAGAGAAGTGTAAGTAATGGTTGAACAACGATTTGAGGAATGATAGCTTATGAACTAACAAGAATGTGTTGTAAGAGAAACCATTAAGGCATTATGATCGAGCAATACTAATAAAAAATCAGCAAGAATCATATAATAGAGGCATCATTCAGAACAGTTAACAACAATCAATCTGGTATCTCACAATCAATTGGTAAGTAAAGAGCAATGATCAAGCAATACTAATTATAATTAGCAACAATGAAGAACTACTTCATAAGAAAAAACCAATCAATCATGAATCTAAAATCAACTCAAGTCAAAACACAAGAACGATGGTGAATGGTGAGCAATGATCTAAGAAATACTAATCGAGATTAGCAAGAATCAAGAGAGAAACTATTTTAACAACCAACAGTTCAAGTGAAAAAGATGAGTAATGATAATAGAAGAGATAACCCGGAATGTCAGGAAGAAACTTTCACCAGTATTAACCTGAAACACTTTAAACTCAAATCTAAACATAAGTAGATTAGAACTGACTCAAAATAGGAAAAACAAATAAATAGGCTCTAAATATAGTGGGTTGCCTCCCACTCAACGCTTTGTTTAACATCACTTAGCTTGACGGTACGTACCTCTAAGTAGGAATTGAATCAACATCCAGCGATGTTCCATAACAAGATCCAAATCCAAACATCTTTAGCTTTAGAACCTTACCCATCACATCCTTTGCAACCTCAATCCCTTTCTCTTTTAACTCCAGGGTGAGTAAGACTCTAAACTTCGAGAAAGGCTTTAAGAACCCTTTTCTTTTCACCTTGTACTCAATTGTATCCCCAACTATTGCTTGAGGGATCAAAGCTACTTGAGACTCTTTCTTCACCAGCTTCGGTTTCACTTTCACATTCTCCTTAACCTTGGGATTTCCATTCCTTGTTGAGATTAGAGGCTCTTTGCGTAAGGCTTCAGCAGCTTCACACTTAGGATCTGGCTCAATATGAACTTCATTCTTCATCTCTAACTCTTTCACCACAGTTAGCCTAAAGATCCCTTATGAAGGAATCACTGGATATAAAACTCGTTTCTTGATGTTTTTCAGAGATTGGGTAAATCAACAACAGCTCCTACGGTTGCAAGAAAGTGTCTTCCAAGAATCAAGGGTTCACGTGAATGCTCATTCGTTGCCAAGATGTAGAAATCAACAAGGACGAGGCAATTACCAACTTGTACCAAGAGGTCCGAGATAAACCACTAGAAGAGACAGTAGAATCATTAGCAAGTGTGAAAGTCATATGAGATGGTTAGATACCTGAGAGTCCCAACTGTTTTGCAACATTCATCGACATGACGCTCACATTAGCTCCAGTATCACAAAGAGAATCGATGAACTCCACTCCATTGATCGAACAAGGAACTAATAATTCCCCTGGATCTTATACTTTATGAAGTTTCCTACGTGGATTAGGTGGATTTCCAATCATCTCATCAACATTAAACTCTAATATAGGCTTTGTAGAAGGCACCAGATAAGAAATTCTGGGCATATAGGAGATTTCGAAAATTTTTGGTTCCAGGAGGTTCTGCTCGATCGGGCACAAGGTGTGCTCGATCGGGCACAAGGTGTGCTCGATCGAGCATATTTCCCTGGAAATTCTTCATGAGTTTGCTTGATCGAGCAGTTCCTCCGGAAGCGATTTGCCCGATCGGGAAAATGTTGCTCGATCGGGCAGATCTCTCTGCATCAATCTCCAGATTTTCAAAATCTGCATCTTCTTCCAAATTCCTAGCTTCTTCTTCTAAATTCCCATCCAAAGTCTTGCAATACACCCTTTAGATTCTCCTCAGCTTTCCCAAGAAAGACACCAACTTTTCTCTTTAGAGCTTCAGATGTCTGAGCAACTTGCACATCCAAATTCTTCACATGAGTTGATAATGTATCAAACTTTTGATCCAGCTCTTTCACTTCTCCTTGGATCAATGTTTGGAACTGCTGTTGTCCTTCCAGCAGTTGCTTAAAAATCGTCTCAAATGAATTACTTGGTTGAGGTTGAGCTTGCTAAAATACAGGCTGAGAGGTTTGTTGAAACCGCCTGAATTAGAGTTCTGCACAAAGGGTTTTTGCTGCTGTGGATAATGTTGATCTTGGGGGTTCTCAACATTGGTATTTCTCCAAGATAAGTTGGAATGAGTCTTGTTAAAGCCTTGATTATAACCCTGACTGTACATTGTTTGACCTTGAGCATTGATGTAATTCACTTCCTTCTCAACTTCACCAGTATTATGTTCTTGAACTGAAAAGCAATTAATTTCAGAATCATCTAAATCACTGATTTGTTTCTGAGTTTAAACCTTTAGAAGCTGACTGATTAGTCCTTTCATCTCTGAGAATTCTCTTTTCAGCTCTGAGATCTCTGAGTTAGCAGCTAATACCAAAACCTTTGTTCGGCGATCAAACTCTGGGCAATGATTGTTATTACTAGCTGCCAGATTCTCTATCAAACGATATGCCTTAGGAATAGGTTTCTGCCTAAAGTCTCAATCGCTTGATGTATCTAAGGACAACTGATATTTATGTATAATTCCTCTATAAAAGGTATTGAGGAGACTTACATCTGAGAAACCGTGATGTGGTCAATCACGAAGCAACTCTTTGAATCGTTCCCAAGATTCATAGAATGATTCGACAGGGACTTGAGGAAAGGTAGAGATCTTGTTCCTTAAGGCATTAGTCCTAGTAGTAGTGAAGAACTGGTTTATAAAGCTGGCTTTGCAGTCAGCCCAGGTTACTATAGATCCTCCAGGTAGAGACTTCAGCCAGCGTAGTGCTTTTGCAGCTAAGGAATGACTGAACAAACTCTAGTGCATGAAATCGCTGGTTAGTCCATTGATTTTGATAGTGCTGCAGATGTCCTCGGTTTGATATGATTCATTAGGTGCTCGTTAGGTAAATCGCTGAATTGGTTGTTACGAATCATTTGAACAAGTGAAATAGGGAATTGAGATTCCCTTCGCTGAGGTTGAGTGGGTTGGATGGGATTCCTATTAGCATAGTATGCTTGAGGGTTGTTGTATGAACCAACTAGAGGAGGGTTCTGACAATTGAGCATATGAACTCTCTCCGGATCTCCATACAGAACAAAATTCCTTGCATCTATGTTTTGGGGGTTTTGAGCTTGGTTGTTAGCAGCTCTTTGTTGGCCTTGTGGCACTTGATTGCCGTTATCACCACCTTGTCCTTGGTTAATGAGTTGATTGAGTCCAAGAACTGGTGGATTGTTTTGACCTTGGAGTTCGTCCGTAATGACTTGATCAACGTTCCCAGCCATTTGATTATATGAGCTTTCGTCTTTCTTGATCTTCCAGTTTGAGCGTTCTATTCTTGCAAGTTCTGAGTTAATGAGGCTTAGCAATTCAGAGGATTTGTCAGATCTTCTGATCGTACACCTGTAAAACAAAAAAAAATCAAAAGAGAACGAGATGAGTACTGAAAATAAAAACTTTAGACAAGATTCTAATAAAAAACTAGAAAGGCACTATTGGTCCCCGACAACGGCACCAAAATTCTGATAGGTCTAGAATATAATCCTAAACTATTACTGCAGAGAACAGTTCAATCTAGCATATCAAAGGGTATCAAATCAACAAAGACCAAAATAGTACACGTTCAGTTTCAGTTTCAAATCTAGCTAAATCGAGAATAACTAGATTGATATTGATCAAAACGGTAAATTAAAACGGTTTAAAACTTATAAATAAAAGCGTCAGGCATCACGGAGACCACATGTAATCAGGATTGAAAGTCAATTTATCATTCAGGGATTTTCTTTGAAAATAGTTCGCAACATGAAAGAGAACAATGGAATAATCTCCTCTCGGAGTATTAAACCCTATGCTCAAATTATCAGAGACAAACTCTCGCCATCNTCGCCGTCTTTTAAATAATTGATCATGCAATACAATTTAGATTCAATTGTTCACAAGCATTCAGGACAATACTCTCGCAAGCAAGAACACTTATTCAGCTAGACTAGATCCAACTTCTAAACCAAATCTCCTTGTGTTTATCAGTCTAATATCAATGAACTACTCTAATTCAAGCATTAATAACAATTCTAGACTAAGAACCTAACAATTATTATCCCTTATGACAAATCTAACAATCAAACCCTGATTTACTTGGAAAACCCTAAAACCTAACTATGGAACTACTCAGACATTGGCATGCAAACACAATTCAATATCAAATAAGAACACATATTTAAATTAAATATGGATATATAAAAGGGTTCAGAAATCTTCTCCAAATACAAGTTGAATCTCCTGTCCCTCAATAATTCTCTCAAAAATAAAATAAAGCTCTTTTTTCTAAAAACCTAAAACATAATGTATTTATAGGCTAAAAAGTAAAATAACTGAAATAGGAAAATTGGGGTAAACTTGAGGACTTGATTACAAATTTTGGAAATTTTCTACTTGTTCTCGGGATAAGTGCCCGATCGAGCAAGTGTTTGCCCGATCGGGCATTTCACCTTTTTTCATGACTAATTTTCTTTTGCTCGATCGATCTCTTTCTTCGTAATTTTCCAGGAACATATGCCCGATCGGGAAACACACATGCCCGATCGAGCACTTCTTCTTTCAATCTCTGAAATCTTCTGAAACTTATAAAATCTCTTGAAATGCATCGTTTTGCTCTGAATCGACCTGAACACCTAGAATACTGAAAATCTAACAAATATGCAATGAAAACACTCAGAATAATGCATAATAGAAAACATAAATGCCCACTATTATGCATCAAAACCGAGTAATATCATCAGTTTTACTGGGGATATAGAGAAAGTCGAAGCTGATTGATTTGCCATCAATGAACCTGAGAACATAGAAGAGGTTAGCTATATTAATAGCCAGGGCCAAAGAGTCTAAAATCAAGGCTACAATCCAGGTTACAACAATCGAAGGAGTACAAATGATGCGAATCCTCAAGATCAATCATATCATCCCCAACAAAATACCTTTGCACAAAATTCAGGGCAATCATTTGGCCATAAATCAGGTGGTTTTCAACAAGCCTCTCAACCAGGTTTCCAACAAGATGCTCAACCTCAGGTTCAACAAGAAAACAAGATGGAGTTAATGCCGACGCAGATTTTTGAGAGTCAACAACAATATGAGAAGAACCTGAATGTGAAATTGGATAGCATGTATAATGATCTGAACAATAAATTTGAGTCGTTATGTACTCATGTGAAGAAGCTGAATGGATAAGTAGCTCAACCTTTGGAAGCAGCTAAAAGACAAGCTAGTCTTTTACCAGGAAAGGTTGAAGATAATCCTAAGGGATATTGCAAGGCAATGAATTCGAATTCTGGTGAAAAGGAAGATGAGTCTGCCAAATATGCAGATTTTCAAAATTTCAGAAGGGATTCAGAGGAAGAGATCGATCGATCCAAAAACACGGAAGTCTCCAATAGACTTAGATCGATCGATCGCTCCAACTTGGATCGATCCCTCCAACTTGGATCGATTGATTCATCCGATTTAGAAACTTACAGAAAAAGTGATCGATCTATCCATCAGATCGATTTCCGAAAAATGACGAGATCGATCGATCCACCTCTGTAGCTTGCACAACCTTTGAAATAACTTGCAAAAGTTCAGATCTCGTGCCCTAATAGACCTCAGATTTCTAATGAAGAACATGTGTACTATGATGCGGTTTCTCGACAATTTCTTCCACTCAAAAGACTTCAGAAGTTAGAGGATCCATGTGAATTCGTAATTCCAGTTAAAGTTAAAGGATTTCTCTTCAAGGAATCACTTTGTGACACTTGTGGTAATGTCAACGTCATGTCAAAGATGGTCGCTGAAAAGATGGGACTAAAGGATATCAGACCATCAGGAATTTCTTTTGCATTTGCCGACAATTCTGTTGTATCTTCAAGTGGTTTTGTGTCTAATGTGATAGTGCAAGTAGGGGATTGAATTCATATTTATTTCCATGTATTTGACACAAATGGGAATTCAGAAGGGTCACTAGTTCTGGAGACACATTTCTTAGCATTTGTAGGAGCTGTGATGCATGTTCCCAAGAAGCGCATTTATCTCACGAACATCTCAAAAATGTACTATTATCCATTAGTACCTTACATTTCTACATCAAGGATCATCATGATCAAAGAGGTAAAAGCGGCGCAGACTTCTCAGGCCGAATCTAAAGACTCTGATGTTAAAGTCATTCACAAGGAATCTCAAGTTCCAATCAAGGGTTCAACCCCAAGAGTCAAGAAAAGGGGTAAGATAAACTTGAAGAAGATCAATGAGAATGCCGAGTTGGATTTGACTAATCAAGGAAAGGGTAAAGGTGCTCCAAAACCAGCTTCAAAGGACAAGAATAACGGTGAAGAGAATTTGAAAGAGGTCAAAAAGAACACTCATCTAGCTTTGATTCCTAAGTCATTGAGCAAAAATGGGTCGAGTATATGGTTCCAAAACCTTTCTCTAAGGTTAGAATTCCCTTTGCTCAAAATCTTAAAGACAAGGGAACAAATTTCAAAAAGGCAGCAATGAATAAAGTGCTGAAGCTGCAGATCTCGGAGGTGGATGGTAGATCTATTGCCTCTATTGGTGTTGAATTAGGTTCAACATAGAATGTGAGTTCGTCTAGCTATTAACGTTAAATAATGAGCTAAGTGGGAGGCTGATGACTCTGAATTTTCATGGATTTTACATATCAATTAGCATCAATTATGAGGTCTAAAAGCGTGCATACATCATATTTATAGTTTATTTTAGTAAGTTTATGATTTTTAGGACTTTTGCATTAGAATTTGCATATGCACGTATTTTGGAGATTTTTCAGGACTTTCAGGAGTTTTCGGGACAAATTTGCGAGATTTTAGAAAAGAAGCACTTAACATTGAATGGAGCAGCACTCAGCACGGAATGGACTGGTTCTACCTTAGAACCAAAGAAAGATCGATCCCAACACAACACTATGCAGGATCTATCTCAACACTTGTAGGATCGATCTCAGCACTTCTGCATCAAGGCAGGATCGATCCCAACTCAACGCTATGCAGGATCGATCTCAATACTTGCATGATCAATCTCAGCACTTCTTCATCAAGGCAGGATCGATCCCAACTCAACACTATGCAGGATCTATCTCAACACTTGCAAGATCGATCTCAGCACTTCTGCATCAAGGCAGGATCGATCCCAACTCAACACTATGCAGGATCTATCTCAACACTTGCAGGATCAATCTCAGCACTTGCAGGATCGATCCCAACTCACCTTAGATCGATCCCATCTCAAACCAGGATCGATCCCCCTCTCTTTCATTCAACGAAGTTTGTGAAGTCTCGAACGAAGCTAAGGAAGTGCACGAAGTTGAAGCAGGACTAAGAAGAAAACATGCAAGATCGATCTCACCTATGTCTCGATTGATCTCAGGCACTCAATGATGGGATCGATCCCAACCTCAGACACACTTTGGACGCATCTCAGCTGGATTAATCCCATGTAAGGATCTTCAGCCCGGATCGATCGCGCACTCACCAACTCGAAGTCAAACGGGCTCCGACCCAACCAACTCAATTCCGGATACCACCGGAATCAAGGCCCAAGATCCAAGACAATGATTAGCATTTTGTCTTTAGTGCGAATTAGGGATTTTCTTTGAACATTATAAAAGCCCTAATTCGCCCCATTTCCAAAAGCTTAGTTTTTTCTTTCATTTTTAGGTTTTGTCTTAGGTTTTTCATTTCTTTAGTTTGTTCTTCATGTTCTTGGTGTAAAAACCAGATTTCTTTCAAGTCTTTAGTTAATCTACTGTTTTTCTTTAGCTTTCTTCCGTAGCTTTACATTGTTGCATATCTGGTTCTTGTTGATTTACGTTTTAAGCATTAATCTCCTGTTTTAGTTTACTGTTTCATTGTTGTTTTTAATTTATGGGTTTATGTTCTTGTTGTTCTTCATATGTTTTTCCCAAAACTGCATGTTTTGCTTTAAGGTTATGTTTCGTGTTTCATCTGCTTCTACTCCCANTGATGTTCCGGGATTGCCTTAGTACCTAAGTTGTTTGTTCTTAGTTCCTTTCTATTCCACCTCAGCTTAATGCTGATTGTACTTCTACCTGGAAGGGACGAAGACCCGCCGTTAGACCCTTCAACACCGGAAGGCGAGTCATTGAAGGTGACCAGAGCAAGGTGGCTTCAGAGATTCATTTTCTCTCCTCTGTTAATAGATGCAGGAAACTTGTTAGCTAGAGTAGTAGTTAATGCCTGCTAGGTAGTCACCGTCTATGACGGCAATGTAGTTTATGATTGCTTTGCTTGAGATTGGTTGCCAAGGAATTGGAATTGATTGTATGTGTAGCTACTGTCTAGGGGTCAGCTCATTGTTTGAGGTATGTTAGGTACTTAGGTAGCCCAGAATGGATTCCTTAGTCAATTACCCTTTGTCCTCAGGAACTGCCTTACATTGCTTGCACCTTTTACCCTTTCTTGCTTTTACCCTGTTTTGCATTTAAGTGATTTATGCTTCTTTTTGTTTTATTCTTTTTATGTTCATTTGCACTTAGGATCTTTTAGCAACAAAATTCTTTTAACACTTCGTTTGACTTTAAAGCTTCCATTGCATCCAGATTGTTAGTACATTCCCATATGGATTGACAAACCCATCTATACTACAGCGATGAGTGATTGATACCCAATAGGCTTAAAATCCTATTATCAATTTGGCGCCGTTGCCATTTAGGATTTGTTACTACATTCTGGATTTTGGATCTTTTCAGATCAAGCTTTTCTTTTCATTTTTACTTACAAGTCTACCTTGTTTGCTTTGTTTTCAGGTACTTGCTTAGCAGTGTATGAAACTGAGAAGCCGATGACCAACTGACTTGCTTCCACTCATAGACGACATCAGAGCTCTTGAACGAGAACACTCTCGGGCAAGATGTGAACACGAGCTTGCAGAACACTTGAGAAGGTTGAACCTCAACATGGCAGACAACGTTGACAGAGAAAACTAGAACACCATCGATGCTAGTGACAACCCAAACACTCACACCGTCAGACATGGAATCAATCCACTTGCAATCCAGAACACCAACTTCGAGATCAAGCATAGTCTCATTGCTATGGTCCAGAGCAACAGGTTCAATGGGCTACCTTTCGAAGACCCACTTGATCACCTGGATGAATTTGACAGGTTCTGTAGTCTGACAAATATCAACGATGTGAATGAAGACGCCTTCAAGCTATGCCTCTTCCCATTCTCTTTGGGGGAGAAGGCATATCAGTGGGAGAAGTCACTCCCCATGAACTCCATCACAACATGGGATGCATGCAAGACGACATTCCTTGCGCAGTTCTTCTCAACTTCACGAACAACATGCTTAAGGAATGAAATTTTAGTGTTTGCATAGAAGACCGCTGAAACCTTTTCTGAAGCCTAGGTTTCAAAAAATACACTATGCAATGCCCCCATCACAACTTCAGCAAGGCTTCATTGCTCAGCACACTCTACAGAGGTGTCCTGCCTAAGATCAGAATGCTGCTGGATACTGCAAGTAACGGGAACTTCCTCAACAAAGGAGTTGATGACAGATGGGAGTTGGTAGAGAATCTCGCCCAGTCTGATGGGATCTACAATGAGGCCTACGACAGAACACCCCGAGGTCTTTCTACATCTGATTATGGCCCTAAGAAGGAGATAAAGGCGTTGAATGAGAAGATGGACAGGTTACTTCTAGGTCAACAACATCAAGTTCACTTCATCTCTGATGAAGAGCAACTCCATATTCAAGCTACCGAAGCTAAGCAACAAGAAGAAATGTGCTATGTGCAGAACCAAGGGGGTTACAACAAAGGGTACTTCAACTACTCTAACAACCATGGTCTTTCTTACAGAAGCAACAACGTTGCTAATCCTTAAGACCAAGTGTACCCACCTCAACAACAGATGAACTCTCAACCCTTCAACAACTTCAACCAGAACAGAGGTTACTACCCCAAGCAGCAACAACAGAATGGTTTTCAACAACCACAGCAACAACAACTTACTGGTGTACCTCCTGGTTTTGCATCTACTCAACCTCCTGATCAACCCTTCAACATCAAAGCTACCTTACAGCACCAACTTCAAGATCAAGCTGCTTATGCAATGGAAGCATCAAAGAAGTTTGGAAACTCCAACACAAGATGGATACATCCTTTGGTGCAATCTACTCCAAGATTGACAATATCACCTCCAGGGTCACCATTCTTGAAGGAAAAATCGCATCGACCTCAACTCCTGCAAATGGTCATCTACTAGGAAAGCCTGTGCAGAACCCCAAAGATTACGTCAACATTAGTGTCGTCTACCTTCGCAAGACGTCTTCTACCAACAATCCAACCTCCACTGAGGACAGTGTGGATCTAGTTGGGGGGGGGGAGGGTTCGTATTTAAACGAAGTCGAAGAAGATGAACCTGCAATAACCAATGCACAGAAGCCATTGCAACCTCCACCAGAAGTGATCACTAACCATCTCTTGCTTAGCAATCATCTGTTTCACAACAGAAGGATGCACCCTTCATTCCACCACCATACGTTC
>OVBE01013723.1:0-12515 GCA_900406425.1 Iberis pinnata | reverse complement strand
TACCGGTTATACACCTAATTAGCCATTTTATTTTCTTCCCCTTAATTCAATTGCCGGAACAATTCAGTTTAAAAAGAAATAAGGAGTGTCTTCGATAAGAAAATTATGTTTGCGTAAATCTCGAAGATATAATACGTTTTCGTTTCAGAAATTCTACACTTTACGCATGAAATAAATATGTAGTATGTTGTATCATTGTATGTATATATATAATGCAGAGCCTGGATAATTCAGATACAGAGAGTCAATTCCATCTTGTTAATGTCTGCAAAAGTTGAAAATGGCCTCTCGACACTGCACTCTGAGTTCTTTTGTTCTCATGCACAAAATGATATTTAAAAATTGAAAATCTTATTTCCCTATGTTTCATCTTAACTAATCAAACAAACAATAATGTTAATCAATGCTCGAGTTTGACGAGAGTTGGATCTCTCCATGAATCATTTTTGTACCTTCTCTCCTCTCTCTTGCACAAATGTCAAAAGAGGTAAAATCAAGCTAGAGCTCAGCCTACCCTAATCTTTTCTCAATTATGTCTTGAGAAATACTACTATTTTATAAAACATGTGGTACCAGGCATTTCATAATAAAATAAAAGCATTTACATAGGAAAGACTTGAGTGAATATATATATATATATATATATAATTATTCTGGCAACGAGTCTTATTTTTGTTATTAACTATTTAAGTCAAATAAAAATAGGCTATAGTCTGGCTGGCTTCTCCTCTCAAGCTGATGTGATATTGATGGAAATCGAATTAAAATCTCACATATATTAATTTATTAGATCACGGACAAAATAATAATATAACCAAGTCTGAGCCAAAAAAGAAAATAGTATTATTCTCTTTAATATAGCATAAATAAGTAACTTTAAATTCAGTGGACCAATGGAGAAGAGCATTAAAAAGAAAAGCTTTGCTTGAAAGAAACCTCTTGCTCGTGTAAATGGAGAAACTTTTAAGAGCTCTTCTTTTACTAGTGGCTCTCTGCTTTTATGAATTCCCAAAATAATAATGTCTCACATTTATTATGGTAAAACCAGTAAACTCACGTTTACTTCTACCAATCTTAACACTCAAAAATGCAAATTTATATGGTAAAAAATTGGAATTGGAATTGGAATTGGAATTTGCATGCCTATCTTTTATTCACCATACTGAAAACGTACCAAAATTCAAATGGCTTGGACCAGAGAGGACATTGGCAGAGTCAATGACGTCTGGGCTCTGTTTAGTCTTGTGGGTCAGAGTCCGATCTTGTCTCTTTCTCTTCGTTAACTTTTAAATTTTGGAAATAAGTGAAACCGTGAGAACTTCTCTCTTATAGGGAATTGACCTCATTTCTGTGCATGCCATGTACTATAATATTTGTTTCTTTTTTGTGCATAACATCTTTTGTCAATTTTTGTTTTTTGTTAAAGTTTTGTCAAATTTTGACAAACAAACGTAAGTACAACCATGATTAATTTGTGTGTTTTTTTTTCTTGTTAATTTTTTTTTTAATTTCGACAGATATCGTGATATCATGTAAATAAAATTTTACATGGAATTTTTTTTTTATAAAAAAAAAATTTACATGGAAGAGCTATGTTATATTTATATTAAAACAAAAGCAAACAACACAATATTTATTAAAATTACATGGAAGAAAAATGTTATATTTAAGAGTTTTTTTAGTGAATTAGGTACTTTAAGGTTCATAATTGGTTTTTGTGTGGTGTAATTTGAGCTTTGGTATTTTATGGTAATCGAGTGATATTATATACCGAAAATTTCTCTATTTTATTGTGTTTAATGTTATTGATATATAAAACCCCAAAGAATCGTATAAATATTTGGGTAAATTTTATGTAGGTGCATTTTTTAAGTATTTACATTCGAATGCACTTATAATTATATGTGCACTTTGGTGAAAAAAATTGAAAAAAAATATTAATCTATTGGAGCATCTTCAACCCATTACTCTATTATATAATAATTCTAAAATATAGTTGAATTATGCTCCAACCCATAATTCTATTTTTTATTTTGTAAAAAAATATTCTAAATAGATTTCATTCTCACTTAAAAATTAATTGTCAATTATATCTTCTATTTGTAAACTCTGCAAAATATTCACAACAATTTTAATTTCTTACAAAAATAATAAGAGTACATAATATTATTTACATAAAATATTATATTATATTACAAAATAACAAAACATAACACAGTTTTTTGATACAATTATTATCATTAGTGAATTTCTCTCACAAATGAGCAATTAATGCATATTGAAGTGATATTTTATGTTGTTGTTTATAGTGTTTTTTAAGATTAAGTTATTTAATTTATTATACCTATTNAAGATTAAGTTATTTAATTTATTATACCTATTAAATTATTGATTGTTATTTTATTTTATTAACTAAAGACGAATATGTTAAATTGATTGTTAAAAATATCAAAGATATAATAATTAAAAGACCACTTTATAAATAAAATACTTTCACTATAAAATACAATGAAGATTGGTGACTCCAAATATAGAATGGAAAATTAAAAACTCTATTTTATAGTGGAAAATATAGTTGAGTTGGAGAAAATTTACTATAAAATAGAGTTTTACTTTAAAATAGAAAAGGGATGAAAATGCTCTTATACCCTTATTTTTATAGATAATTACACTCGACATAGTTATACATTTTTTTTTATCTCTCCTCACATGTGTAAGATTTTATTTAGTACTTTTTATTAAATGTTAAATTTATTAATCAGTGGCTGTTTTATGTACAAAAGAATGGTTAAAAGCTAGAAATATTTTGAAATGTAAATGGTTCAGAGGTGAGTATTCAAAGCTGCCTCGTTAAAACCTGAATCTAGAAAACCTTAATCCAGGAAAAGGAGTACATACCTTGAAATACATGAACCAATACAACTGGTAAACAATCTGCCGAATAAGTCTTTTCATCATGTGTGTGGGTAAAGATTTCACCATCGGTGGCTAAGCCATGCAAGCGGGATCCAGGGGATAATCAAGCCTGGTTATCCGATGGTGGATGGTCTGAGTAATAAAGGCTTGAAGGTGGATGACGGAACGATGAAGCTGGCCATGTTGCCGAGAGTTTCGCTCTCGCCATATATGGTAAACTGTAGCTTGGAAGCTAAGTTAGAGTAAGATAGCATCGAGCGCGGGGGTAGAGAAATTGCGCAAAGAGGTAGGGTCTGGTGGTGATAGGCGGTGACAGAGAAACGACGATAAGATAATCGACTAGAGTATGTATGCGTAATCCCGAGTTTCGTCTGGTTCTCCACAGAGTACGCATGGTTGACTATGTCCCCAAGAGCGCATTCGCCATCCCGTTGTCAACCTTCAAGAACAGCAAGCCAAGCAATAAAAATATATTGAAGAATAGATTGTGAAAACCAAATAGTAAGAAACCAAGGTAGTGTAGGATAATAATGACAAATCTGCTTCCATGTCGCCGAGGTGGAGAAAAGTCTTTGTAGTTTTTGGGTCCATGACGCCAGAGACGATGATCATCACCAAGGTTAGAGGACAGAAAAGGCTGTGATATGAGTTGTTGATAAAGGTCTCGAAAAGCAAGCATTCACAATTGTCGCAACCGCCAATGGGACATAGTGGCAACAACAACGACTATTGTATACCTGAGGATACCAAATTCACGAAGCCTAGCTTCACCCATTATTGTAAAAGACCCATGGGAGACTAACTATCGAACCATAATGATGTATGACAAAGTAGCTAGAAGGCGAAGCTTTTTCCACATCCATGAGCCATGAGTGGTCGGGGAATCGCAAGAGGTTGCAATGCAAAGAAAGTAGTGACAATTCTAGGGTGTTCAAAGAGATGAAGTGTTGGTGTGAAAACGCCAACGCCAAATGGGAGATAACGAAAACACTGTATAGGTGTCCTTGAAGCAACATATACCCAAACCACCTTCAGACTTAGGACGGCAAACATCAGCCTAGCTTACCTTGACAGAGGAGGAATTCAACGGAGAACCAAACTAGAGAAAGTTACTGTATAGATTATTGAGAACCCAAAGACAACTTTTGGGTATACAAAACACGGACTGCCAAAAGTTAATCGTACTATAACAACTGGTTGGAGAAGCTGTAAATGACATGCACAAAAAAGAGCTTAATTGACAACAAATTTAGTCCTGAGCGGATTTAGTCTATAAGTGGTGAGTATTCAGTGGAAGTTAGTCACTTTTTTTCTGAGAGGTATCCCAAATAACGAAATTGGTAGAGCCTTGCAGCGAATCCCGTATAATTGGAGCATGTGTAGCATGGCATGGTGCAGAGAAGCTGTGAGGAAGGTAGAGGATTTAGTGAGCTTGACGCAGGGACCATACGCTCTTTCGAGGTGTCCATAACTCGCAAAATACCATGTATTGAATTGGTAGTAGGATTTTTACGTGTCAATTTCTATTACACTATCATGTCATTGCAGTATAATAAGTGTCAATCCAATCAGGTGTAGTTATTAACCACTCTAGATGCAAATAGGTCTACTAATTCAAGCCAAGTAAATAAAAAGGATAACTAATAGTCCTAAACAAACAGAACAAACTGGAAATAGAACAAAACATAAAAGCTATCACGCATAAACGAAAACTAAGGAGAAAACATCAAGTAATCTAAAAACAGGGAAAAATATGGTACAAAAATGCAATAAAAGAAAACAGTTCCTGAGGATAGGGGTAATTGATCAGTGATCCTCCTTGATCTACCTAAGTGCCTATCATACCTCAAACAAGAGCTAATCCCAAGACAACATATTTAGAAACAATCAAATTCAATCTCTTGATAGATGATCTCAAACTAAGCAATATTCAGACCTAACTCTCGTTAACGGAACACTACCTAGCAGGCATGAAGAAACAATCTGTTCAAGTCAATAAACACCCTAAACAACCAATCTCTTGGGTTAGGTATGTAAATCTCTGAAATCACATTGTTCATATATTTCATCAAGCACTTTTTGGGTGTGGAAATGTCTAAAATCATATTTCAATTGATTAGAGAGAAATATGCATTAAGAATAATGAAACATAAGGGATAATGGACAATCAAGCTTAAACATCTAGGAAATTCAAGGGTTCAACACTTATCTACCATATCCTCAGAAACCTGGGAAACTACTCACTACCCATTATGACCAGGAAATCCTAAAACTCGGAAAACAAAACCACTAAAAAAATCATCAGGATCAAAAGTCAAACTCTGAAGAATAGGAAGAATCAAGAAAAATCTAGAAAATGATGATCAAAAGCAGCAAGAACAAAAACCCAGAAAACAGCAAGAACAAACCCAGAAATCATTGATCAAAACCAGAAAATAAAATGAAAGATCAACATGCACCAGATATTTGTGATCGTAAAGCTAAAACAAACATAAATATGAAGAAATCATAAACAGAAACTTAATTAAATGAAAAATATTTGTTTGATCAACAAGAACATTCAAAAGAAAAAACATAGAGAAAAACCTAAAAGAAAAACATAAAATAAAGCTAAAAAATGCATAAAATAAAGCATCTGTTCAAATGGAGGTGTGTTTAATGCTTATATAGTGGTTTAGGAAAACCTTGAACCACTAAAAGACAAATGATTAAAATATGCATGTGGTTCAGCTTGATCTTTGATGAAGAAGTCTGGCTTGAACTGGGGTCGAGTCGAGATCGAGTCAGGACTGTAGGGGTCATCGAGTCATCGAGTAAGGGTCATCTAGTCATCGTGTAGGGGTCGAGTTAACTTCGAGTTGAGTGATCGAGTTGACGTCGAGTTGGTCACTTGGTCACATATTCGGTGAAAACTCGGGATGAAGATGGGCTCGATGAGTCGTGGTCGAGTCGGGGTCGAGTGGTGCATTCTGGATGTGTTGAACTCAAGATTTTTTTCGAGCTGAGCATTCTGGATGGGTTGAACTCGAGCTGGTGGTCGAGTTGAGCATTCCGGATGGGTTGAACTCGAGTTGGTGGTCGAGTTGATTGATCGAGCTTGAATGCTTGGTTGAAACCGCATGTTTACAAGCATTTGCAGTGATATTTTGGACTCGAGCTCTTCATAAGAGTTGTTAGAAATGAAGCTAGCTTTCTATAAAGTCCAATATAACAAAGAATGATCGTATGGATAAAGAGTTATGCGTCATATACTATCAATATGTCGAACTTCTTGGGCATATAATATGTTCTTCAAATACGACGCCTTTTCAATCCTTTACCTTAGGAATATGGGCTCGATTTATTCATTACAGATATAGGTATAGAAGTAAGCTTTCTAACAAGCCCAAGATTGACAAATTTTACTGAAGAAATTAGGAGATAAACTCATTTTACTAAGAAGAGCTCAACTAAGCTCCATGGTCGAGTGTAGTGCTTGGTTCGGCTTTGGGTGAGCTCGGCATGATTTTTGCTCAAGTTGGTGATTGAGCAGGATGTTGNGATAAACTCATTTTACTAAGAAGAGCTCAACTAAGCTCCATGGTCGAGTGTAGTGCTTTGTTCGGCTTTGGGTGAGCTCGGCATGATTTTTGCTCAAGTTGGTGATTGAGCAGGATGTTTGACTTGGTCTTAAAGAGCACAGATCGAGTTGGTGATGGTACATCGTGATCAAGTTAGTTTCAGGTTGTGATCGAGTTGGCTTCGGCATGTCTGGTCGAGTTGGCTTCGTCGAGTTGGCTTCGTCGAGTTGGTTTTGTCGAGTGGAAGTCGAGTCCTGGTCGAGTCCACGTCAAGTCCATGTCGAGTCCGGGTCGTGCACTTCCTTCCCATCTCCAAATTTCCCATGATGTTCCGAAAATTCCCTATGTACCTGAAATATCTCCAAAATGCACATGTACGCAAATGCTAATGCAAAACTACCTAAAAATGTGAACTTACTTAAAAAGACATATGAATGAAACATATTGAAAATTAAATGATCCTAAAACGATGATAAATAACTTTCTAAAACATGTAAAATGCAAAGACATCAACTCCCCCAAACTAAATCATTGCTTGCCCTCAAGCAAGTAATTCATAAGCTTGGAAGAGAAGTTTGAAAATGGGAACTCAAAACCAAAATATGCTGATAAAATGAGAATGTCAATATCCAAGTTACTAATTCTAGAATGAAAACCCATCTCGTCCTACTTAAAAACTGTAGCCATACTCATCAAAGTTCAATTCAGATCAGTTCTAACCTACACAATGCATTCAAATCCATTTATCTCTTTAACATTCATTAAATAAAAACCTTGGATCAAGTCATGCACATTCATTGAACTCATTTTGCTAAGAGACTGGTTAAGGGACAAAAATGGTCCCTTCATGCATTGTTTAATATTTCAGAACAAGGATCTCTCAGAAAGGGAATGAGCTTTAGCAGAATGCTAAAAGTGATAACACTTAGATGCATACAAGAAAAGAATCCCATCTACCCGAAGTCACATAAGCTAAAAGTTTTCCTACTTCTAAACCCAATAGGTGATCCTAATTCTACCCTTTTAAGCTCAAATTGATGTTCATGATTCACATTTTTCCCTTTTCTCATTTTTTTTCTTAACAAATCTTAGGGGATGTTCCCTTCTTTATCAGCTTCTAGCGGATTTGGGGTTTTTTTTCTTCTGATTTTAGCATCTATGCTTTCCATTCCTTTTCGTGTTTCATTAACTTGTTGGTTCATATACCCTTTTCTTTATCATTTTCTTTTTCTGTTTTTGCACAAACCATGCTTTTCATAACGTTACCCCCAAATCCTTTACTAGACTATTCTGTTTTCTTTTGTTTTTTCGTTCCTCCCCTAAGAATTCATAACCACTTCCCTTTCTTTTACCAGATTCCCAACATGTTTTCCTCTTTTTTCAACCCAACCCCAATACCCAAAATCGAATCCCACATAGTCCTATCTAGTCCAAAAAGCGTGGACTAGAACTACATGAAATTCCATTCATGTTAGTTCAAACCTAACACTTTCTACCAAGCTCATTACATAAAAAAACCTAACACTCAGTAATAAATAAACGGCTTGAAAGAAGGCTAGTTCAAGGGTGGGAAGTCTATTTGGATTAACAAGATTGGTAAAATGGTAGAAGATAATCCAAATATGTATATACTACCCATGAGTTCAAGTCATGTGCATAAACATGATAATTAAATGTCAAGTTCATGTCCCAATAAGTAGAGATAAATTTCATATCACAACATGCTTCAGAAAAGAAAAGATCAAGCAAGATCGCATTCCAAGTATGGTGCAGTCTTAGTTCAGACTTAATCAGAATGCATTGGACAACTAATAACTACGGCATTAACACTATCTAATGAAACAACACATTTACAAGGTTGGTATCATCCTAGTTCCCCATGCAAATGCAATTGACAAACCTAAACTCAATCCTAACAGGCTAATGCAACTACATGACCACTTTGTTTTTGAAAATTTTCAGATTTTATGGTTTTTGTATGCCTTAAATGAAAACGTGAAACAAGAAAATGAGTAAACATGATTAGATACCTCATAAACTATCTCTCAAATTTAAATTACACAGTCCCTTGTGTAATAAAAATTCAAAGAAGAGTTTAGGACCATAACGAAACAACACAAAGAAAATATGCTATGGTATATACAATAAAAAGGGTTTAGAGTGGTACTGCATTCAGGTTGAGTTGAAGAAGGTGGCCGATCGAGCTAATTTGATTGAGTTTTTTGGTCTCGGGTGTTGATCGAGCTCATTTGATGGAGTTGTTTGGTTTCAGGTGTTGATCAAGCTACTTTGATTGAGCTGGTCCTTTTTTGTTTTGAAATGTGTCGGGCTTGAGCTCATTGGCCTATACCAAATCTCTGATGATAGAGCCAGGCCCTTGGGTGTTGAATGCGCAATGTGATCAGCCCAACTCGATGTGAAAAGTATTGGACTCGATCAAATAAAATCTTGGGCTCGGTCAAGCTGTTCTGGGCTCGATCAATTTTTTTTTATTTCGGCTTGATCAAAATGACTTCTTAGGCTCGACCTAAAACCTCTCAGGGCTCGACTGAAAAATAGTTCAGGCTCGACATGAAACTTGTTGGGCTCGACCAATATTTTTGTGCTGGCTCGATCATAAAGTGGTTTAGGCTCGATTAACAGGCACATGATTGCAAAACCAAAAGACTACCCAACATGAATTCAAGTTAACTATGCCTTCCCATTTTCCTTATACCAAGTATCAAAGCCATGATCCTATGATACCTAAAACACCAAAACCAATCGAAAACTTAAAAGCATTAATATAAAAACTAATATGAATTTGAAAGAAAATTTTATGTACAAGGATAGACATGAGAATTTCTCCCAAGTGAGCTTGTTTAAAGTCACTAAGCTTGACTTCCAGTTTCAATTTTATTGACCCTAAGACGATTCTCCAAAGAGAACCGAGGCCCTTTCACCAGGTTTTCTCCCCGAACTTATCCAACCCCCATTGTTCGGTCTGGATTGGTTTTTCACTTTCGACTCCTTATCAGGATCTACAACAAGTATGATCGTTCCATCAGGTAGAACTTCCTTGATTATGAAGTTCCTTGAGCATTTTGGGTTCACATCACTTGGATAATGCTTGAGCTTTGGGCTGAATAAACACACTTGATCACCACTCTTGATGTCCATTGTTGGGGCTTGAGGCTCAAAAATTTTTTTAGAAGAAGTTATGCCCGAAGTGAGTTGCTGAGGTAGGCTGTGCTCAAACTGGTGTTCGAGCTCATAATCTGCTTCTTTTGAAGTGGGCAATTTGCTCACTTTAGTTTTTAGCCTCAGTTTTCTGGTTTCCTCTAATTCTAGAAAAACTTTTGCATCTCACTCTTTGACACCCCATATGCTTCTTTATGCTTTGAAACCTTTTTTGAGTCCTTCAACAATTCGTACTCCAATGAATCGCTGCTTGAGTACCCATCTTCATGATTGTCCCCATTCATCTCCTTGATAAAGAATAGCTAACCTTGGATTGTAGGTTTCTTTGTTTTTACATTGATGTTGAAAATCATCTTTGGACCATTCCCCATATTCAACCTGATGTTTCCCTTCTTGAAATTGATCACAGTGATGTAGTAGGAAAAGTGTGAGAAGAAAGGTCATGGGTACTCCCCAAGAAGATGGAATTGACATGAGCATACTCCTTTGGGTTCTGAATTGCCTTTCCCGGAAGTTGACAATTTATGGTTCAAGGAGAAATAGAAGTGGAAACAGACTTGCTGTCCAAAGAAGTAACCCTGGAGTTTAAAACTTCAATCTTTGCAGAGAGGGCATTGAAAGAGGAATCAATTTTGTGGTGGATTTCACCTAGTTTCTTAGCAGTTTCCATTTCGCTTGACCTTGAAGAAGTTGATGCAACAAAGCGTCCATATTAGATTTTTGTGGTGGAGGTTGTTGAGGTGCAAAACCAACAGGAGCACCAACTTCTTGTTGTGGCTGAAAACCACCTTGTGGTGTTGCTCAGGAATGAAACCACAATTCTAAGCATAGGTGATGAATGGCTAAATATTTTTCTGCAAAGGTGGTGGATAAACTTGATTATGATGGTTGGCTACATTGTTGCTATGGTATGAGAGACAAGGATTATTCGAGTAGTTGATGAACCCCTTGTTATATCCACCTTGATTCAGAACATAGCTAACCTCCTCATGTTGGTTAGTCTCCCCAGTATGGAGCTGAACCTGCTCTTCCTCACTAAAGAAGTGGATATGTTGCTGCTGACCAAGAAGTAACTTATCCAGCTTGTCATTCAGAGCCTTTATGTCACACCGAGTTTTGTCATTAGAATCATTACTACCTCTTAAAGTCCTATCATAGTTCAGAGTAAACCCTATCAGAAATTGCCAGATTTTTAACAAGTTCCCATCCTTCTTCGGCGTTCTTGTTTAGAAAATTCTCGTTACTAGTTGTGTCTAGGAGCATCCTAATTTTGGGCAGTGTTCCTCTATATAGAGTACTAAGGAGTAACTCTTTGCTGAAACTATGATGAGGACACTGCAGGGTATACCCCTTGAACCTCTCCCAAGCTTCGCAGAATGTCTCGCCATTCCTTTGCGCGAAACCAGAGATATCAATTATCAACCTTGTTGTCCGCGATGTAGAAAAGAATTTTTCAAGAAAATCCTTCTTGCAGTCATTCCAGAAGGTGATGGAATTCTGAGGTAGAGCCTTCTCCCAGTGGTGTGCTTTGTCACCCAAAGAGAAAGGCAAAAGGCGGAGTTTGAAAGCATCCTCACTCACTCCATTTATCTTGGTAAGACTGCAGTATGTCAAACTCGTCAAGATGATCCAGGGGGTCCTCTATTGGTATCCCGTTAAACTTGTTTTCCTGAACAATCCCGATCCAGTTGTGCTTGATTTTGAAATTATTGTTGTTCACAGCNGAAAAGAATTTTTCAAGAAAATCCTTCTTGCAGTCATTCCAGAAGGTGATGGAATTCTAAGGTAGAGCCTTCTCCCAGTGGTGTGCTTTGTCACCCAAAGAGAAAGGCAAAAGACGGAGTTTGAAAGCATCCTCACTCACTCCATTTATCTTGGTAAGACTGCAGTATGTCAAACTCGTCAAGATGATCCAGGGGTCCTCTATTGGTATCCCGTTAAACTTGTTTGCCTGAACAATCCCGATCCAGTTGTGCTTGATTTTGAAATTATTGTTGTTCACAGCTGGTGAAACAATCCCATGGCGTTGAGTGTCTATGTTTGGTGCATCACCAACACCAATAGGTTGTCCACCAGGAGGTACATTGTTGTTAAGATTCTCCATTTGTAAATCCAACTGCCTCAAGTGCTCCAAACATTCTTGTTGTCTTCTAACTCGAGAGTGTTCCCTTTCAAGAGCTCGAATATCGTCAACAAGTGGAAGTAAGTCAGTTGGTCCTCTGCTTCTCAGGTTCATACACTAGAATTAGTGATGTAAGTACCTGAAAACAAAGAAAACAAAGAGAGAAGGTATGGAGAAAACAAACTTGATCTCAATAGATCCAGAATCCATAATGTAACAAACAAACACCCAATAAGAAATGACGCCAAATTGATAGTAGGATTTTTACATGTCAATTGCTATTATACTATCATGTCATTTTAGTATAGTAGGTTTCAATCCAATCAGGTGTAGTTATTAACCACTCTAGATTCAAATGAGTCTACTAATTCAAGCCAAGTAAATAAAAATGGTAACTAATAGTCCTAAACAAACTGTAAATAAAACATAACATAAAAGCTATCATGCATAAACGAAAAACTAAGGACTAAACAACAAGTAATCTAAAAACATGGAAAAGGATGGTACAAAAAATGCAATTAAAGAAAACAATTCCTGAGGATATGGGTAATTGATCAGTGATCCTCCTTGATCTACCTAGATGCCTAAAATACCTCAAACAAGAGCTAATTCCTAGACAACAAATTCAGAAACAATCAAATTCAATCTCTTGATAGATGATCTCACACTAAGAAATATTCAGACCTAACTCTCGTTAACAGAACACTACCTAGCAGGCATGAAGAAACAATCTGTTC
>OVBE01013722.1:284-12516 GCA_900406425.1 Iberis pinnata | reverse complement strand
GAATGTTGGTTTGGGTGGAAACAAATGAAAGGGTATTGGTAGTTGGTAAAAAAGGAAGTGTTAAGAAAGAACCTTAAGAGATGATATGAAAAAGAATCAGAACATGCTAGTAACAGTTTGGGGGAACATTGGTATGAAAAAGATGTACGGCTAGTGCATAATAAGAGAAAACATATGACAATGAATTCAAAAAGGATAAAACCCAAAAGATAGTGCAAGTAAAAAGGTCAAGAGCCATAAGTGTTTAAGTAAGTAAGTTCCTGAAACAGCTAGCAGCATCTAAGAAAGAAGTCTCTCCTAATTGTAACAAAGAAAAGATGAAAAATGGGAATGTTAATGGGTATGATCACTTTGAGTTTCAAAAGGGTAGAACTATGACTCATCACTGGGTAGAATTAGGAAATTTAGGTTTCATTAGCATTGGGTATATAGGGTTCTATTTCTGCATGCATCTAAGTGTTCTTACCTTTAGCCTTTTGCTAAAGCTTATTCCCTTTTGACAGAACCCTTGTTCTGAATTACTAACCACTGCATGAAGGGGTCATCTTTACTCCTTAACTTGTCCTTGATCAAATGAGTTCATTGAAGGCACATGACTTGATCCATGGTTCCTAATTAATGAATGTTAAAGGAACAAACGAATTTGAATGCATTGTGGAAGTTAAAATTGGTCTGTGATGAACTGTGATGAATATGGCTAAAGTTTTTAAGTATGATGAACTTAGGACTGCATTCTAGAACTAGTAACCAGGACATTAATACTACTTGTGTTTGTAGCATGTTTTGGTTCTGAGTTCCCACTTTCAAACCTCACTCCCAGACTTCTGAATTACTTGCTTGAGGGCAAGCAAGGATTTAGTTTGGGGCAGTTGATGACTCTGAATTTTCATGGTTTTTACATATCATTTAGCATCAATTCTGAGGTCTTTAGGCGTGCATACATCACATTTATAGTTGTGAGATTTCAGAAAAGCAGCACTCAACCTGGAATGGAGCAATACTTAGTGTGGAATGGACTGGCACTCATTTGGATCGATCTCAGCTTCACCTGGATCGATCTCAGCTCACTCCTGCATCGATCCCAGATCGACCCCACAACACATATCTGGATCGATCCCAGCACACTTCTGGATCGATCCTAAAGCTCACTCCTAGATCGATCCCAGCACATATCTGGATCGATCCCAGCACATATCTGGATCGATCCCAGCACACGTCCAGATCGATCCTGCATCAACTTCTGGATCGATCGTGCATCAACTTCTGGATCGATCCTGCATCACTTATGGATCGATCCCACACTCAAACCATATCGATCTCACTCAAGCCACGAACAAGCTGGATTGATCTCAAGCTCAACTTCTGGATCAATCTAACTCAAGCATCCCCAGCTCAGATCGATCTCGCACTTACCAACTCGAAGTCAAACACGCTCCGACCCAACCAACTCAATTCCGAAGTGGACCTGGCCCAAGATCCGAGCCAGTGATTAGTTTTTGTCTTTAGTGCGATTTAGGGTTTTTCTCTGAACACTATAAAATCCCTAACTCGCCTCCTTTTGCAGAAGTCTTGGTTTTACTTTCCTTTTTAGGTTTTTGTCTTAGGTTTTCATTCTCTTTGTTGTTCTTCATGTTCTTGGTGTAAAAACCATATTTCTTTTAAGTTTCAAGTTAATCTTGTGTTTTTTCTTTACTTTCCTGCTTAGCTTTAAGTTGTTGTTTATCTTGTGCATATTGATTTACGTTTTAAGCTTTTAATCTTCTGTTTTAAGTTTGTTCTTCATCTCTGTTTTTACGATTTCATTTCTGTTCTTAGTTTCTTGGTTTGAGTTCTTGTTGTTCTTACTATTCATCATAGCTTCTTCTTAGATCATCATGTTTAGGTTTGTAGTTTTGATTTCTGCTTTCTCTGCTTTTACTTCCATGAGTAGTGAGTAGTTCCTGAAGTTCCTGAGGATGGGGTAGACTAAGAATGATGTCATGATCTTACCTTAGCACTTAAGCTTGTTTGTTATAAATCCCTTCTGTTTCACCTGCACGTAATGCTGATTGTATTCTTCCTGACCCGTTGAAACCCGCCCGAAACTAGGTGATTTCAGATATTAGCTAATCCTTACCTGTCGCTTAGATGCTTAGGATATTCATCTCAACCTAAGAAGTTAGAGTTTTAGGAGGCTTTTTGGCTTTGGTAGGTTGATTCTTCATGCCTGCTTAGTACTATACCGTTAACGAAAGTTAGGTCTGGTGATTGCTTTGCTTGAGACCATTTACCAAGGGATTGGACTTGGTTACACATGAATTTATCGTCTAGGGATAGCTCATTGTTTTGAGGTATGTTAGGTGCTTAGGTAGATTGGGATGGATCTCATGGTTGATTACCCTTTGTCCTCAGGAACTGCTTCACATTGTTTACATCTTTCATTCTCTCTGCTTTTACTCTGTTTTTACATCTTAGTCTTTTATGCTTCTATTTCTGTTTGTGCACTTTACTTCCAGCATGTTCACTGCACTTAGGACCTGTTAGTAAAACACCATTTTTATTGTTTAGCTTGACTGTGAAGCATCCACTGCATCTTGATTGTTAATGCACTCCCATTTGGATTGATAACCCATCTATACTACAATGATGGGTAATTGATACCCTTCAGGACTTGAAAAATCCTACTATTAGATCGATCCACATGAGTGTCAATCAATTCCACGCTAAGTGCTGCTCCATTCCAGGTTGAGTGCTGCTTTTCTGAAATCTCACAATTCCTTCCTGGAAACTACAGAAAGTCCTGAAAAATCTCCAAAATGCGTGCATATGCAAATTCTAATGCAAAATTCCAAAAATCATAAAATTACTGAAATCGACTATAAATGTGATGTATGCACGCCTAAAGACCTCAAAATTGATGCTAAATGACATGTAAAAACCACGAAAATTCAGAGTCATCAGGGCTCATTTGGACCCTGAGTCATGTTCCACATGTATGCGTCTGAGATGTCCCTCTCGATGTAAACCGACTAGTGCTTTAAGAACATCAGGCTCATTTGGTTAAAGATGTGGATCGAACCCTCAGGTAACCGAGAGAACCAAGTGAGTGCTGGTCCCTGGAGGTGCTCACTGAATACTTGACAATACCCTGCATCCTTTTCGTGTTCGTCAAATTGCGCTCGTCTGACTGCGATTCTGAAGGCGGTCATGTACGCGCTGGGATCCGTTTTCCCTTTATAAAAGGGGATTTTGATTTTCCTGGGGTTTCGCACTCTAGCGTTCTTTATATGTGGGGCATACGGGCTTTGGGGCGTCTCCTCCATCAATCGGTCCAGCTCTGGCGCCGAGCTGATGGCTTGGTGAACCTTGGAGTTCATTTGTCGGACGGCCTCCTGAAGGGAATCCAACATCTCCTGGATTTCCTAATCGATCGCTGAGGTCGCTTTTCAGAGCGAGAAGGTGGGGTACGGGGGCCCTCCACATACCTGTCAGATGCTTCCTCAGACTCCTCCAATAGGTTGGTTTGGTCTCTCTCGTCCTCTGAAGCCTAGGGGCTCACGGTGCAACTTGGTTGTTCGGTTTCATCATCGAGTTGGTCGTCTCTTTGGTCGGATTTCTCTCCTTCGAGGTTGTTATTCAGCAGGGTCTTTGTGGTTTCAATGCGATGTTCTTGCGTCTTGACTGAGTGCGGGGTTGGAGTAAAGAGTAAAGCATAGCCTTCTGGAGTGTTCTCCTGAGATGGGGTATCATCGTGAGGAGGTCCTGGTCAAGCGGTGTTGTGAAGATGTGGCCCAGTCTAGGTATTTGGTCATTGCTTTAGTTTGGTCTGTGGACTCCTTCGCCATTTGGTCGAGCAGTTCAAGCAAGGATTTATTCAAGGCATCTTGTGTCTCAAGTTTGTCGGACATGGACTGCACGGATTGGAGGAGTGCCTGAATCATGCTGGCATATTCGTCAGGTGGCATTGATACATTTTTGGTCATGGTGATGTCGGATCTGGCTGCGGTTTTCCTTCCTGCGTTAAAGAACTCTTAACTCTCCACAGTCGGCGCCAACTTGTTGAGGCTAAAACCCACAATGTAATTTTTTATTAAGGTGATCTTAATGAGGAATTTGTTTGTTCTTGTCAAAATGATGAAAAAACGCAACACAAATTCCGATAGAAAAATAGAAAAATGGATTTTATTGATCTTAATCGTATGAATACACCCAGCTCTTTGATTACAAATTATCAAGTAAGAAAGTAGTTCTAATTATCCAAAAACAGATTCGATCCCTTCTCATTCTCTCTCTTCTCATTTTTATAGCTCCCTCCGCCTAGTTAAGGTTGTTCCGATCTTCTCGGTTTGTTGAGCCTACAATCTTGGCGACTCCCTACTATCTTGGAACTATCATGACTTGGTTCCTAATTTCTTTGCTCGTGCTCACATTCTTCTCAGTCCGTTTACGTCCTGGGTGCTCAGCCACTTATCTTTTGTGCCTAGGTAGAAATCTGTTCGATAAATCTTTTAGCGCCTAATACGTGCTGAGTCATCATCGGGGAGTGAAACTGGCTAAGGAAAATATCCTGCTGAGGAGGTTTTGACACCAACACCCCTTCACATACACCATCTTTAAAACTCCTCCACATACCAATACTTTAAACTTCATCCACATGCTTCAACAACACATTAACTCCTCACTACCACACACTAATTTTGACCAAGGCATCTATATAAGGGAGTTCCTTACCTATTAACTCCTCATCACTCTGAACACTTCGAATTACTCATTAGCATTTATCATTTCATGAGTGCTTCAATCGATTTTCGTAAAGACATCAAGTTTCTCCAGGAATTCGCCTGAAGTTTTTAAGCCTCGCCCAAATCGGTTTCAGTTCTTTCATTCCTGAATTTTTTTTGAAACTCTGAAACATTTGTCATTCACGAACTATTCGGTTTGCTCAACTTAACTCGAAATTTCTAAAACTTTCGATTCCTGGACATTTAAATACACGTTTTTACCCTCCCTGATTGTATCTTTGAGATTTAGTTTTAATTGTTTTCTTTTGAACTTAATGTTTATCGTCGCAAGCACCATGTCAAATGGAGGGATGGCCAGCTGTTCAAACAGACCATCAGTTGAAGAAATCTACTGGAGATTGATGCAGTTCGAATTTACGGGGTCAACGTTTCCTGATACAGAAACCCTGGGTACACTTGGTATCCTCGAGGAAGTCTAACACATATGAGGATATCCAGCATACTTACCATGAATTCTGAAGCCTACCAGAGACCGACGTGCATGTTCCTAGCCTCTCTAGAAGTGACCTATTGTGATGAAGGGGATGGTGATATGAATGGGGGAGGTTTTATAACTTTCAAGGACTTGGATGGAAAAACCAACATGTTAACTTTTGGTCAATTGGGAGGTATTTACGGTTAACTGAGCTCCTCATATCTATGAGTACTCTAGCGATCTCATACTCTTCTAAAATTAGCTCGATGACTAGCGGGTCAGCGTGAGGCATATCGAGCCCTGTTGTGTCCATCTTGTTGAAAGCTATAGACTCGCCTGCCTCTTGGGGCTTGACTCGCCATTTCTCCCATAAAGTTGCCATGCGCCCATAGGCTTTGATCGTCGTTACTGAATTTAGGCCAAACTGATGATTCCCCATGATCATGTTAATCCGCTTTTTGAATGGTGGGGTTGGTGCCATTTGAGGTAGTTCCTCTCGGTTTTGTTTTGGGGGGTTGGTATCTTCAGTCTTGTCCTTTGTCCCTTGCTGGGGATTCGCTGCTTTCACCTTGCTGGGTTCCACCAATTCCCCAGACTGGTATTTGCTGAAAAGAAATGACTTTAAGCTTTTGTATTCTTCAGTGGAATGTCCACCCTGGTTATGATATTCGCAGTGTTTTTTGACGTTTCCTTGTTCTTCAGGTCGCTTCCATTGATTCCAAGGTCCGTTTTTGGGCTTCCCGACAAATAGTGTTTGGTTGCCTGCTGGGGGTTTTGCCTTGGGGCAGCGGCCTTAGTCATTTAATTTTTTTCTCGGGTTCATTTCTGCATTTTGACTAAATTTTCTTTTATTTGTGCGAATACTTTCACCCTGTGGAGTGCGTCATCAATCATGGCTGGTGGGTTCAGTATTAGATCTTTTCTAAATTCAGACTCTCCCCAGACTGCGTTTTTTAGGGCGGCAATTGCAGCATTATCGGTGACTACCACTCGGGATATCATTTCTTTGTACCTGTCGATGAATTGTTGGAGGGGCTCATTTGGACCCTGAGTCATGCTCCACATGTCTGCGTCTGAGATGTCCCTCTTGATGTAAACCGAGTAGTGTTTTAAGAACATCAGGCTCATTTGGTTGAAGCTGTGGATCAAACCCTCAGGTAGCCGAGAGAACTAGGTGAGTGCTGGTCCCTGGAGATGCTCACTGAAAAGTTGACAATACCCTGCATCCTTCTCGTGTTCTTCGAATTGCGCTCGTACGTCTGCGATTCTAAAGGTGGTCATGTACGCGCTGGGATCCGTTTTCCCTTCATAAAAGGGATTTTTATTTTCTCGCTGGAGTTCTTTATGTGTGGGGCATACGGGCGTCGGAGCGTCTCCTCCATAAATTGGTCCATCTCTGGCACCGAGCTGATGGCTTGTTGAACCTTGGAGTTCATTTTTCGGACGACCTCATGAAGGGAATCTTTCATCTCCTGGATTTCCCTAATCGATCGCTGAGGTCGCTTGTCGGAGCGAGAAGGTGGGGTACGGGCGCCCTCCTCATACATGTCAGATGCTTCCTCGGACTCCTCCAATAGGTTGGTTCAATCTCTCTCGTCCTCTGAAGCCTCGGGGCTCACGGTGCAACTTCGCTGTTCAGCTTCGTCATTGAGCTGGTCTTCTCTTTGGTCAGATTGCTCTCCTTCGAGGTCGTCATTCGGCGGGGTCTCCGTGGTGTTCTCGCGTCTTGACTGAGCGTGGGGTTAGAGTATAGCGTAGCCTTCTAGAGTGTTCTCCTAAGATGGGGTATCGTCGTGAGGAGGTCCTGGTCAAGAGGTGTTGTGAAGATGTGTCCCGGTCTAGGCATTTGGTCAAGGCTTTAATTTGGTCTGCGGACTCCTTCGCCATGTGGTCGAGCAGATCAAGCAAGGATTTGTTCAAGGCATCTTGTGTCTCCAGTTTGTCGGACATGGACTGTACGGATTGGAGGAGTGCCTGAATCGTGCTGGCATATCCGTCAGGTGGCGTTGATACGTTTTTGGTATGGTGATGTCGGATCTGGCTGCGGTTTTCCTTCTTGCGTTGAAGAATTCTTAACTCCCCACAGTCGGCGCCAATTTGTGGAGGCTGAAACCCACAATGTAATTTTTTATCAAGTTGATCTTAATGAGGAATTCGTTTGTTCTTGTCAAAATGAGGAAAAAGACGCAAACACAAATTCAGATAGAAAAATGGATTTTATTGATCTTAATCGTATGAATACACCCAGCTCTTTGATGACAAATTCTCAAGTAAGAAAGTAGTTGTAATTATCCAAAAAAGGTTCGATCCCTTCTCATTCTCTCTCTTCTCGTTTTTATAGCTCCATCCGCCTAGTTCGGGTTGTTCCGATCTTCTCGGTTTGTTGAGCCTACAATTTTGGCGACTCCCTACTATCTCGAAACTGTCATGACTTGGTCCCTACTTGCTCTGCTCGTGTTCACAATCTTCTCAGTCTGTCTACGTCCTGGGTGCTCAACCACTTATCTTTTGTGCCCAGGAAGAAATTTGTTCGATAAATCCTTCTGCGCCTAAAACATGCTGAGTCGTCATCCGGGGAGTGAAACTGGCTAAGGAAAAATCCTGTTGAGGAGGTTTTGACACCAACACCCCTTCACATACACCATCTTTAAAACTCCTCCACATACCAATACTTTAAACTTCATCCACATGCTTCAACAACACATCCCCTCCTCACTACCACACACTAATTTTGACCAAGGCATCTATATAAGGGAGTTCCTTACCTCTTAACTCCTCATCACTCTGAACACTTCGAATTACTCATTAGAATTTATCATTTCGTGAGTGCTTCAATCGATTTTCGTAAAGACATCAAGTTTCTCCAGGAATTCTCCCGAAGTTTTTAAGCCTCGCCCAAATCGGTTTCAGTTCTTCCATTTCTGAATTTTTTTGAAACTCTGAAACATTTTTCATTCACGAACTATTTGGTTTGCTCAACTTAACTCGAAATTTCTGGAACTTTTGGTTCCTGGACATTTAAATACACGTCTTTACCCTCCCTGATTGTATCTTTGAGATTTAGTTCTAATTGTTTTCTTTTGAACTTGATGTTTATCGTCGCAGATACTATGTGAAACGGAGGGATGGCCAGCGATTCAAACAGACCATCAGTTGAAGAAATTTACTGGAGATTTTTGCGGTTCGAATTTACGGGGTCACCGCTTCCTGATACAGAAACCCTGGGTACACTTGGTATCCTCGAGAAAGTTTAAGACATATTGGAGGATATGAGGATATCCAGCGTACTTACCATGAATTATGAAGCCTACCAGAGACCAACGTGCATGTTCCTAGCCTCTCTATAAGTGACCTATTGTGATGAAGGGGTTGGTGATTTGAATGAGGGAGGTTTTATAACTTTCAAGGACTTGGATGGCAAAACCAACACGTTAACTTTCGGTCAATTGGGAGGTATTTACGGTTTCAGCAGCATGAGTTTTCAACCAAAAAAAATTGACAATATTCCAGAGGAGATAGAGTTAATTTGGGATGAGAGCTCGTCCAGCGACTTCGAACCTGGACGAATCAATAGCTCATGCATCTGCCACCCAGCATTTAGATACGTGCAAAAAATTCTAGCTAATTCGTTCTACTCTAGGCAAGACACTAATAATATACTGGCAGAGGTTCTGGGTATCTATAAACACGTCTACAACACTTTCTAGAACGATAACCTATTTCCCCGAGCTGCTGAGCTGAGACCTTGCCTCCTCAAGATATTCTTGCATCAACTGTTGACGTTCAAGAACCTCAACTGGAACACAGGATGAAGAATGAAACCCGAGTTAAGAATTGGAGGGTAGATAACACCTATTCTAAAATATACCCAAGGACCGCTTGGTGGAAGTGCGTTACCATAAAAACTATTGGATATGGACTACCTGATGGAAACATGGTTTATAGTGGGGAGTTTGAACTCCCAATTCTGCTATATGTTTCAGGCGAGCGTCACCAAAGAAATCTTTCTACTCCGAAACCGCAGGTGGACTGCTTTTGACAGAGTTGAGAATCTTGAATTCTGCCACGACATCTACAACACAAGGGGAATCATCTCAACAATGACACCACTGGGATCCTGTTCTGACCACCTTTCGACCCTCTACTTAGACGAACACTTGCCCAACTGGGGGTAAATGAGGTCCATCTCCATCAACCTAACCATTGTATAATCTGTTTCAATTGCATATGTTTCTGCTTCTGGTTTTCATTTGTTTATAAGTGTGCTCTCTGCTTTTGTTTTCTATCATCCTCCTAGACGCTCCTGGGAATTTGGATTACACAAGAGACTGTGTAATTCAAGTTTGGGGGAGATTTTAGGAGCTATCTAATGAAGTTTTATGTTTGTTTCTTAATCTCCAATCATGCATAACATTTAAGGCATAAAAACCATAAAAATCTGAAATTTTTTCGAAATTTGTCTTTCAAAAGTAGAGTGTTTATGTAGTTGCATTTAGGATGTTAGAATTATAGGTTTGTCATCTGCATAGGGAACTAGGATGATAGTAACCTTGTAAAGTATGTCTTTTTCTCAGAAAGTATAAGTGTCCTGGTTATTAATTGTCTAATGCATCCTGATTTACTCTGAAGTAAAACTGCACCATGCTTGGAATGTGAATTTGCATGATCCTTTGTCTTCTGAAGCATGTTGTGATTTGAAGTTTTCCCCTATCTATTATAACTTAAAACAGACATTTAATTATCATGTTTGTGTGCTGATTTGAACTCATGGATAGTATATACATATTTGGGTTATCTTCTACCATTTTACCACTCTTGTTAACCCAAGTAGAATCTCCACCCTTGAACCTTGCCTTCTTTCAAGCCATGAATTTACTACTGAGTGTCAGGCCTTTTATGGGATAAGCTTGGTAGAAAGTGTTAGGTTTGAACTGACATGAATGGAATCTCATGTAGTTCTAGCTCACGCTTTTTGGACTAGATAGGAATAGGTGGGATTCGATTTGGGTATTGAGGTTGGTTGGAAAAAGAATGAAAGGATGTGAAAAATTGGTAAAAGAAAGGGTATGGTTAAGAACCTTAGGAGGGGAAAGGAAAAAAAAGGAAACATAATGGACTAGTAAAGGGTTTGGGGGGGAAATGATATGAAAGGTATGGTTAGTGTAGAATCAGAAAAGGATATGACAAGTAAAGAAAAGGGTAAAACCAAAAAAGTTAGTGCAAAATGAAAAAGGTCAAAAACCATAAGCATTGAAATAAGGAAGATCCCAAATCCGGTAGCAATCAAATAAGAAAGAAACATCTCCTAGGAACAGTTAAGTAAAAGACGGAAAAGGGGAAAAATGTAAATAAGTGAGATTACTTTGAATCTTAAAAGGGTAGAATTAGGGTCTCCTACCGGGTAGAATCAGGAACGTTTTAGTTTCAATGGGTTTCGGGTAGATGGGATTCGGTTCATGTATGCATCTAAGTATTTTTACCTTTAGCCTTCTGCTAAAGCTCATTCCCCTTTTGAGAGAACCATATTCTGAATTGTTAGCCATTTCATGGAGGGGCCCTTTTTACCCCTTAAATTGTCCCTTAACCAAATGAGTTCATTGAACGTGCATGACTTCATCCATGGTTCCTGCTTACTGAATGTTAAAGGGGTAAATAAATTTGAATGCATTGTGGAAGTTGGAACTGATCTGGAATAAACTGTGATGAGTATGACTAAGGTTTTTATGTAGGACGAGATTAAGATTACATTCTAGAACTAGTAACCTGGACATTGATATTACTTGTGTTAGCAACATATTTTTGGTTATGAGTTCCTACTTTCAAACCTCTTGTCCAAACTTCTGAATTACTTTAATTTGGGGGAGTTGATGTCTCTACATTTTAGTGGTTTCAGGGAATCATTTAGCATCATTTTAGGGTCTTTTAGTTGTACATATGTTGCATCCATAGATTTTATTAGTAAGTTTGAAATTTTTAGAAATTTTTGCATTAGCATTGCATACATATGCATTTTGGAGATTTTTCAGGATTTTCAGGAGCTTTCAGAATGATATTGAAATTTGGAGAAGGAAAGGAAATTGCACAAGGAGGGACCAACATCTACATCGAGCTAGCATCACTCGGCTCAATTAACATCAAGTTCACCGTCGATCCTTGGCCCCTCACCTCGATCCCGTGATCGAGCCACCACTAAGCCGGCTCAATCGTCCCGGCCCTTCAGCTCGATCGTAAGTCTTCCTCCACCTCGAGCCCACATCAAGCCAAGATGAAGCAAGCTCGATCATCTTGGCGCCTCAAACTAGGCCTCGATCACCATAGAGCCCACCTCGGCTCTCCACCTCAATCGTCTCGGACTTCACCTTAATGGTCTAGGCCAAGCACCTCGATCTCCCGGCCCAACATCTAAGCCGCCTTGATCACATCTTCAACATGGCTCGATCACATCACGTTACCACGATCGAGCCAAGCAGCTCCGACCCGACCAACTCGGTTCTAGGACGAACCAAACCCAAGACCCGATTTAATCATTACGTTTTGTCTTTTATGCGTTTTTATGGCTTTTCTCAAACATTATAGAAGCCCTAAAATGCCTCCATTTCGAACAAGCTTTAATTTTTAGCCATTTTTGGGTTTGTTCTTAGGATTTATTTTCTCTCTGTTTTTGCTTTGTTGTTCTTCATGTAAAACCCAGATTTTATTAAGTTTATGTTTACCTTTGATTTCTTCATTTTTCATGCGTAGATTAGGGTTGTGAACTATCTGGTGCATGTTGATCTACGTTTTTATGCTTTTAAATCTTGTTTTCACCTTGATCACTTTCTCTTGTGCTCTAAGAGCTTGACGTCTGATGACTCTGAATTTTCACGGTTTTACTTATCAATTAGCATCGATTTTGAGGTCTAAAATTGTGCATACATCATATTTATAGTTGTTTTCACTAACTTTAGTGTTTTTAGGACTTTTGCATATGCACGCATTTTGGAGGTTTTCAGGACTTTCAGGTGTTTTTGGGATGGATTTGAGAAATTTCAGAAAA
>OVBE01013721.1:0-12516 GCA_900406425.1 Iberis pinnata | reverse complement strand
CTTTATCCTCAAATGTTCTTGATGTTATTCATCATGAACTTCTGAAATCTAACAGGTTGCACCTGTAGCTTTTGTTTTTCTGCGGTAGAAATTTGGTTGTGTGTTTTGTTGCGGTGGCTTTAGATTTTGTTGATGTGAGATTTTTGGCTTTGGCCATATATATATATATATAGAGACAAAAAATAACAAAAAAGTTAATCATGAAAAATTAAAATTAATTAGAGAGATATAAAAATAAACACATTACATTATTATATTTATACGATTTATATATATATATATATATATATATATGCATATATAGACAAAATAAATAACAAAAATGTTAATCATAAAAAATTAGAATTAATTAGAGAGGTATAAAAATAATCACATTATATTATTATATTTATACGAGATATATATATATATATATATACACAAAAATAAATTGAGAAAGAAAGAGGAGAGAAGAAAAAGAGAAAGCAAAAAAATAAATGCTTTGAGAAATTGGTTTTCTACCGCCAAAAATAAACAAAATCCAGTATTTTGGTTGTGAAAAAAATAGGAAAGCTACAACTTGATTGTTTCACTTTATTGCTGTAGAAATATACTTGGCTGTAAAAAGCTTATATTTGATTGGTTATAAGCTTTCTACAGCAATAACCAATCATGCCCGTTATCTCTTTAAATTTTTTGGAAAACTAATCTTCGCATTCTTTTTGGTTTTTAGCAAATTTTTATGTATTTTTTATCAACGACATTATTATTAAAACTTTTCATATGTTATTGGTTGACACTTGTGAGAGACAAACCCACAAAAGAAGTAATATAAATTAAGATTTGAACAATCATGCTAAACAATCCGATTTTAAATTACAAAAAGGAGGTAAAATGTGACGAACAAATCCGTCACGATTGTGTTATACTCACGGAGTCGTGACGGATTTGGTCCATCAAGATTAGATGGTCAGTAATTTAATATATGTCAGAAATTCCTGACGGATTCGTGACGGATGTTTTCTGACGGATTCCTAACGAGAAAGCTGTCACTATCCATTCCGTCAGGAATCCGTAAGGATGTACCCGTCACTAAATCCGTAAGAAATTCCTGACGGATTAGTGACAGATATACTGGTAGAAATATATACTAACGGATTATATATTTTAAAATAAAAAATAAATTTAATTACTAATTGTTTTATTTGATTAATAATATTAATTTACTATTTAGTAATTTTAATTATTTTTAATAATTAAAATATAAATAAAATTCTAAAAAAAATCATAAAAATAAAATCTGAAAAATATTTACCAAAACCCAAAATACAACAAATATCCGATAAACAACGATAAAAAGATTAAAAAACATAAACTAAACTACTAAGGTGGTGGTGGCGGCAAGTATCGATACGCCATCTGCGCGATGTACGAATCCATAGTCACCTTGATCCGCTCTTCCATCTGACGGTTCATCTCCTCCTGATGCTCTTTGAGTTGGGCGGCGAGGTGATCTTCGTGCTCTCGTTGCACGGGCCGCATCTGAATCATCTCAAGTTGTATCGCCTCCATTGTCGCATCCTTCTGTCGCATCTCCTCCTCTCAAAAACAATTCCTCGATCGAGAGGATCCCTGAAAACAGTAAGAGGCCATGTTCCCGAGCCCTAACATGTGCCCCTTCTATTTCTTCGTAACATGCAAGAAACAGAAAACAAAAAATTATATTAAAAAAATCTAAACTAATATGTTAAATTATAATTTAAAATGAAATTAACATACAACATACCTGAGACACAATCTCATATTGGGTATCAAGTGGGAGTACGTCAGGCCCAACAGACTCCTGAGATGCTTGCTCCCGGATATGTCGCCATGTTGTCTGAACCACCTCGCGAACAACCGGATCTTGTATCTCACATGTCGTTTTGTTCGTGTTCATGTCCTCCATAAGCTCGATCGGGCATGGTCGTTGTCCAGTTTCACGCTCCTAATTTAAAATTAAGAATCAAATTAGAATTGAATATACAATATATTAAGTTTGATATATTTAAAATATTGACTTACGATCTCATCGATTCGAGTGACCGCACTCTTCGAATTGGTGTTCGTAGTTGCTATACCATTGCCATCTCGGGTATTCATCCAGTTGTTCGTGTTTTTCGACGACTTATTTTTGATCTTTTCTTCTTCCCAATAGTTGAGGAAGCCTTGGAAGACTTCATCAGGCATCATGTTATGCTTCTTCTCGTCCGTGTACCAACTCGTCTTCCAAGCGTACACGTGCTGAGTGTACATCTTCCCCGCTCGTACCAAAAACTCCCTCCTGACCTCTTGGGTCATATGAGGTTCCCAGTTGAACTCTTGCTATAAAGTTCAAAGGGTTTATGTTAGTAACTATTTATACTTTAAGTTTGTTAAACGATATATGTCTTACTGCCAAACAATAAAACCAGTACTCCTGGTCTACATGTGGCATATCTCTGAATGTATGATAAGCGACTCTGAGAAGTCCTTGCATCAGTCGCTTGATGCACTTCGTGATCCCATTATCTGACTGCAGGAACCACGTCGTCCCGTCACGTCCCGACGGGTGCAATAGCGACAATGTCTCCCGTCCCGGCTGGACAAGGAGGTCCTCTATAGACATCCGCTCCTCAGGACGCGGATGTGCTTCAGGTGCCTGCGTCTCAGGCACCCGAGTACCAGTCGGGGACCTGTTCGAAGGTCCAGACGACTGGCCAATATTAGTCGCATGGAATCTAGCGTACGATCTGAAATTTATTATTTCAGTTATGAAAATATTATATAATAATTTTAATAATAATAATTAAATTTTTTAATAAGAATTATAAATTAAAAATAATCCAAATTTAAGTTATAATTATTACAATAATAACTAAAATTGATAATAAATCTTATAAATATAATTCAAATTTTTAAAAACTATAAATATTTATAATTACTTCAATATTAATTAAAATTAATTTTAGAAAATAAATTTTGATAATAATATATTAAAATATAAAATTAAATTTATAAATATAAAATTAAATTTCAATAATTAATTTTAATTCTTAACCCTAAAATAAACCTAAACCTATACAAATTTTTATTAAAACACAAAACTAATCAAAAATCAAAATCATTTTACATTCAAAACAATTTTCAAATCCTAAACCCTAACATTAGCCCTAAACCCGAAAATAAACATTTTTATAAAACTCATAACTAATCACAAATAAAAATCAATTTACATTCAAAACAATTATCAAACTCTAAATCATAACATTAACCCTAAACCCTAAAATAATTTTTTTAACAAGACACAACTATATCGATCCTTAAAATCAAACATAATAATAATTTCTAAACAACAACAACATTCCAAACACAAATCAAACCCTAAATCCTAACCAAAATTCAAATTTCTTAAAATCCCTAAAATTCAAACATATGCCAAAATCAACCCAAAATCTACTTAAAAACATCATATTTACCTTGGATCACTCATGGGTAAGTTGTAGATGTGATTTGATGAAGAAATGTTGTTGATTTGGCCGGAAAATCGTCGGAATCGCCGATTTTTTTTTTGGTTTCGAGATGAAATGAGGAAGAAGAAGTGTCTGGAAAATTTTATATCTAATTCCCTACGGACTGATCCATCAGGAATCCGTAGGGAATGAAAACAATTGAATTTTCATTCGGCTTTCAATTTTTTGGGATTTATACGCGTCAATGTACAATATTTACCTACGGATTTCTAACGGAAAACCCTATGTCTGTCACGAATTGCAAATTAGGGTTTAGGGTTTAATTCTTATCAATATGTGGTACATATCAACATGAATGATTATGAAATCATGTCCATATTGTGTTCCTAATTACATTCAAATGAGAATTTATAAATGTACGTCTTCCGTTATCGAAGTTCAGGGTTTAAGATCATATATATATCGTTACAAACACTTACGAGTATAAAACATGTTTTTGTTAATTTTTGTTAAATTTATTTTGTAAGATTGAAACATGAATGAACTTATTCATTAGTATGTTAAAATGCTTGTTAACATGAATTAGTATGTGCATTTAGGGTTTAGGGATTCCAAACCTTAAATGAACATTTCCTGACGTATTCCTAACGGATCCCAGACTTTCGTCAGGAAATAATATATATTTATATATATATTATATATATGTATATATCTTATATGTATATATATATATTATATGTATATATATTAAATGTATTTGTTTTATGTATTATATATCTTTTTAATATAAATAAATATATATATATATATATGTTATATATATATATATGTTTTATGTATATATATATATATATATTGTTTTTTAAACATGCAAATAAACCTAAAAATATTGTCAAAATGATAATTTTGTTTAAAATTGCAAATAAGCATAAAAATATTGTTTCATAATATAGATAAAAAATACATTTCAAATTTTTCATACATAGTAAAAAAACAAAAAATCTACTTGGAAGTCGAAGTATAATCTGATGGATCAGAACTTGCATCATCTTCAAACTCGTCACCAAACTCATCATTTACGTCATGTATACCGACGTTCAAAGCGCCAAACATTGAGAAATTCACTACTAGATCGACGCCTAGAGTAGGCTGAATCTCATCTAAACAACCATTACCCAATGGTTGTAGTGGTTCACGCTCTAGAACGCCATCTATCATATGTCGAGGATTTACTTGCGTCACCGTTACCCAATGATCGCTCCTATTCCTAATGCGTGGGTACGTAATATAAGAGACCTGCAACATTCGTAAATATTATGTTAGCTATAAGTGTAATAGACAATTTATGTGAATTCATTAAACACCCAAGATTATACATGATCCGCTTGTGTAGCAAGAATGAAATGATCGTATTTTCCAAGTTTTCTATGGGAGTTGATCGAAGTCACGCCAAACTTGTCTACTCGAACACCTCTACCATCCGTTGGATCATACCAATCACACATGAAGACAACGCATCTCAAGTTTAACATCCCTGGGTAATGGACCTCCAATATCTCTTGAAGAATGCCGTATTACACAACATCTCCAGAAGACGACGATGTACCATGATCTAAGGTCGTCCTATCTCTATCGAAGGCATTGACCTTGAAAGTGAATCCCCTCGTGCAATACCTCGGGTATGACGTAGCAATGCTGTTTGGCCCTCTTGCAATATCGAGCAACCAAGTGGGAAGTGTTCGACCGTTCGATGTTTCTTCTGCAACCTATATTTACGTATAGATTATAAGTTAGAATTTCGCAAAAAATATTGCTCATAATTGAATAAAATCAATCACTTACATAATATTGCAACCACTTAATGAACTCTTCCTGTTTAAGAGTCTCAACTTTGTCTTCATATTTATCCGAGAAATAACCATGGACGACTGCCTTGTATAACCTACATAATTTGAAGTAATCACAAGTTATATAAACTATATGTATAATAAAAATTTGAAGATGTATAAAGTATTGAATTTGTACCTTTCATATACGAGCATATCCTCACAATTAGTAAGGATATATATATGTACATGGTTCCACTCCTCGGAGATGTAAGTCGGCGACTCTTATCCTTCCCACTAAGTCGTTAAATTTGTCGAAACATGCTTGTAACATAAGCTGGGTACATTGCATGTTCTCCACCGTCGTCATGTCGACTTGTTCTACAACTTCTTGTCGGAACATCTCTTGGAAAGTAATATTGTGCGAAATATGCAACTTCTTCATTGATGCTTTGTGCCACAATATAACCCATGACTATGCTTAGATTTTTCACCTTTTTCTTCAAGTGGAACATGTACCTCTCAAAGGGGGCACATCCACTGATATTGGGCCGATCCACCAAGCCATGCTTCAGGTGGAAGGTGAATCGTGAGATGTTCCATGACGTCAAAGAAAGATGGTGGGAAAATCTTCTCCAAGTCGCAAAGGATCATGGGTATGTTCGCCTGTAATGTCGAAANAAAACATGTAAGTAAACAATGATTAAAACAATAAAGTAAATTGTACACAAATTACTACATTAATACATGCAATAGCTTCGTGAACATCTTTTGGCAGGAGATTCTCAAATGCAAATGGAAGAAGGCGTTGCATCACCACATGACAATCATGACTCTTCATTCCAATGAAATTTCCTTCTCCGATATCAACACAATTCCTCAGATTATAAGCGTACCCATCGGGGAATTTGAGCCTATAAATTATCCAGTTGAAGAACTCAGCCTTTGCATTCTTCGATAATCTAAATGCTGGAACTGGACAACTTCCATCGGGGTTGATGTGAAGCTCATGACGAGAAAAAATGTCCATCAAGTCTTATCTGGACTTCAAATTATCTTTTGTCTTCACTTGGACATTTAGAACCGTGTTCATTATGTTGTCAAATAAGTTCTTCTCCACATGCATCACATCTATGTTATGCCTCAATAAATGTGTTTCCCAATAAGGAAAACCCCAGAATATGCTTTTGTTGTGCTACTTATGATTTATACCCGTATACTCAACATTGACGTGTCCATTTCCACCAATATTTGCATCATTCGTCATAACAACACAATAATCATCCAATTGTCGTAAGAGATATGTTCCACCTAATTCAGGTGGTGGAACGTCAACACATATCTTCTTCATGAATAATGTTATTGATCGACGATATGGATGACTCGGGGGGCAAAAACCTTCGGTGACAATCAAACTAGCATATTTTCCTTCCATTACTTACCTGGAAGGAACCAATGTTATCTGCACAATATGGACATGCTAGTTTTCTGTGAGTTGTCCACCTTGATAACATACCATACGCTGGGAAATCGCTTATAGTCCACATAAGAACCGCACACATCCTAAAATTTTGTTGTAAAGACACGTCATACGCTTGCTCCCCATGTTTCCATAATATCAACAACTCATGTATCAGTGGTTGAAAAAACACGTCAAGTGATCGTTTCAGATGTTCCGTCCCTGGTACAAAAACAGAGAGAAATAGAAACTCTCAGTTCATACACAAAGATGGCGGCAAATTGTATGGTGTCACGATCACTGGCCATAGAGAATACTGTCTACCATTCTTCCCGAATGGGCTGAATCCATCTGTACTTAATCCGAGATAAACGTTTCTTGGTCGCATACAAAATCTGGATAAGTAGCCTGAAATGTCGCCAAGCTTCTGCATCAGAAGGATGTGTAATCTCTCCATCGAATCTATGCTCAGTATGCCAAATCATTGCCGTATATGTTCTCTCAGACTGATACAACCTCTTCAACCTATCTTTTAATGGCAAATACCACATCCTCTTGTAAGGCACTGAAAATCTACTGTTTGTATCCTTATACCTTGGTTTGCGAAAAAATCTACAACTCGTCCGGGTGTCATCACGTCTCCAATAGACCATACTATTATCGATGCACACGTCTATAACCTCATACGACAATCCAAGCCCCGACACAAGTTTATGAATCTCGTAATATGAACCTGGAGCATTGTTATCCTCTGGCAAGTTTTATCCGTTTTCTTTCCGACGGATCAAAATCTGTCAGGCCACCCGGTCACTTTTAACAATGTTTTCTTGTAGTGACGATAGCATGAAAATGAATGATAACTTTCATAATCCAAAGTAGTGATTATGTCTTTGTGTAATGGTGATCGATTCTTTTTGTCCACATTGGTTTTTTTTTTCCGCATATTCCTCCTCTAAAATTTCTCGTTTTGGTTCTCGTATGATTCGCGTTTTGATACTTCTATCTATCTTTTTAAGTTGCTAGTTTTTCTTACCGACTCAACTGTTCTTCTCTGCCTTTTGTCATTCATTGTTCTTCTTTTTCGCCTAGTTTGGGATTGTTAAGTGAATCAGGGTTTGGCGTTTTAACATGGTTGCTTCATCTTCACTCTCCAAAGTCACCTCTACCCATTTTCTTACGACAACGAAAAGAGTTGCTTTCTTGCTTATCTTTGCTCAAGGTGGTTTGTATTCCTTTAGGTCTTTTTATGTTATGTTTTAGCCTCGTCCTTTTCTCATGAGTGGTCTCTAGTTTGACTTATGTTGGGTACGCATTGGAGTTGGTTCAAGTTGTTGTTAATGTGTATCTTCCTAGTTTCTACCTCTCCATCACTTTCGTTAGCTTCCTTTGGCTTTGTCTATCTCTTTGGCCTTCCTTTCCTCTCAGATTTTTAGGTATTGTAATCATCTACATGTTTCAGCTTAGTGAGCTCCAGTTTGGTTGGTCTATCTTGGTGTTGGGTTTAAAGGATGTTGGCAACTCTTATTGTTTCTCGGAGATGGATAATTGTAGTTCGGTTTGGCCTTATTTTTCGGAGCTTTCAGTTTGGATTGACTAGGCTAGACCAGGTCAAAGAGTCCTCTTCTTGTCATAGTTGTTATCTTTCTTTTTCAAGTTTATTAGGATGTTCATCCGTCTTCTATTGCCACCAATTATTTATCGCCAAATCTTTCTTCTTAACATTTTTTCTAAACTGCTTCTTCCTTTTTCTGTATCCTTTTTCAGATAATAAAGTTTATCTTTCTTGTTGTTTTCTACTAAAATTGATTTTATTTTATATTTTTATATCTTATACATTATTGTTTTCAATAAAAAACTATTTTTAGAAAAAATACATTGTGACATTAAGCACAATAAATGTCTCATATTTAATTTATATAGCTCCAACCTTATTGAGAAGTTAAATAAACTGACTTCCCTGTCAATTTGACATCAGATTAATTGAGAATGTTTGATTTTTTCACTTAAAATTACTTAATAACATTCCAGACATTACAATTTACAAGCACGACACAATCAAAGCCGGTAGACAACTATATTCCCCGGAATCTTAGCCCAAAAAGAGAAGTCTAAACCCAAAAAATGGGAGTCAAGAGATACTGTAAAAATTTTTTTTCCTAAATTAAACTCAAACATGACAATAGATAAAAGACAAACGGAAAAATCAACCGATGGAGCTAAAGGTGCGATCAAACTCCAGAAGGACGAAAGGCTTCGAGCCGGCAATGAATTTTTACTGACCTTCCCCGCTAAATCCTCCCATGGTGAATAAGCCTACCTCACTAAAAGGAAACTGGAGACAACAACCCAAACCAGAAACCAAAGAGCCAAACATGGACTCCTGAAAGGAACAGAGAAAGGCGAAGAAAAACTCTCAACAAAGCTGACTAGGGACCGCAACAAAGATGTCTCACTGAAGATATGTCCCGAACAAACCTAAAATGTAAGAACAAGGAGCAAAAAGTCTCAAAACGACAAGTCGAGCGCTAAACGCAATGACTAGAGAACGAACCCGACGAGACTCACTAAAACAATTGTCCATATAGAGAATAGAAAAAGCACCCTAACCACATCCGAAAATCCATTGAGCCAAACATCTGAGACCACAAAACAACTTTTAACTCAAGCCAACAAAACAGACCAAAAAACAAGGCTCGAACTAGCTAACCATCACCACCCAAACAACACACGAAGCAACAAATAACCTCAACTAGAAGACAAGGACTCACCTTGCTGAAGCCGCAGATTAAGGATGTAACCATTAGAACCCAGATCGTCGAAGATAGAGCCCTCGAGCTAAAAGGAGCAAAACGACCCCATCCGACGGCAAAGAGAGAACGACAAAGAGCACAAGCTGGCTTCGCAAGCGGAGGACGGAACAGGGAACCACCGCCGAAAAGAAGCAAATGTTCGCAGCGGTGAGCCACCGCACCATAAGTTGTAAAGCCCGGCATCTGACGACCACCAACGCCGGCCAACCAAGAACCAAAATCGAGCCAAGCCAACTACCAGGACAAGCCAATCGAAACCATATCTATAACCCGAAGCCTAAAATAAAGCACAAACATAAGAGAAAAAAAGAAAAAATCCGGCGGCCGGCGCTGAGGTAACGCCGGCGCGAGAAACTGATCTAAAAAAGTGACATATGATTTTGTCGAAGAGAGAGATTAGAGCTCTTTTGAGAATGTTTGATTTATATCATACTTCTGATAGCCGATATTTCCTTCGGATCCATAAATTCTTGAAGAGTACATGACACTAACTTTTGTTTTATTAACATTCGTGTGATCCAATGTTTCCCATCCAAATTAGGGTTAAGTAGTCTTTCTACGTACGTGAGTACGTCATAGATTTTATAACAAAGATTAATATATAGAACACTTACGAACTTTAATATAGTTTTGTTATAAGCCGCACCTGATATTTTTTCCAAAGTTTTTCCTCGAAGTCAAAGAGAACTTCCAACCAAGTGAGAATGAGACGATTTTTTGCCCATAGTAAGTTTACATTCATAAAATATTATATATATATACGACTTGAACTCAAAGAGACCGGATATTGAAGTTATTAGAGATGTAATATCTCAAATAAAAAAATATAAAGCATATATTTACAACACGACGACCACAGATTCGACAAAGTTTAAATAAATATGTTGATCTTTTGGCAAAACAAGCTTTCATACAGTTTGAACAATATTAAATTTACAATGTTTGTCCTCAGTTTCTCGTCGATCTCTTCAAATCACATACAAATATTAAAATTTTTATATATCACGGATATAGGCCTTGACAAAAAACAGATATAGGTTAATTTACTATATGCCAACTAAATTTGAGCTGAAAACTCATAATCTTAACTTGATATTAGAGTCCGATCCAATTTCATTAGATCAATCTATTAATTATCTATGGGTTTTCATTAACAAAAACAAATCATCTATTGGTTTTGGGTTAGAAACTAATAATTCTAATATAAGTAATCTCTCGTCTTTTTTTTGCCAATATAGTTAAGTTAAAATTATCTAAATTAAAAAAAATGTTACCGTAAAACTACAATGACATTTAGTAATCAAAACAGAGAAATGTGTTTATTGAAACACCAAACTCTACTCACTATTGTGAAGAGTATAGAAGAAAAACAACTCTAAAACAATGGTAAAAACTAAAAAGAATTACATAAAATGAGAAAAAGAAATCTAACAATTCACTCAAGCTTTTTTCTTCATGCATTACTCTCTCCTTTTTTAGTTTCAGCTTTTGTTAATAGCCTGTTACAATTTGTTGAGATAACAAATCCATAATGAATCTACTCATTAATCTCCACGTGTCACTAATTATTTTTTCTATATTAAATCCTCCCCTTTTGAAGAATTTTGTCCTCAAGGTTCATGATTTTCTAGCAATGACATAGGCAACCATATCAACTCCAACACTAAAAAGAATGCGCAAGATCTTAGATTTCCACTTATGTCACACCCCCAATATGAATATGTGTAGCATTGGGTTCAGAAAATTCAATCCCAGCATATACTTTTCCTATTTCCAACAGCTTAACCGTATAGAAACCTTGAAATTGCTGCAATACCAATTTGATGTGTGTCAACAAGAAAACACTTATCCACATAATATTTTCTATCACTAAAACTGAGACAATAGATTTGGTCACCAAAATTGAGCCTTTTTGTCCCTGATCAACAAGAACCTAACAAATAAAGTTTCACAAAATGAGCCTGCATCTTTAGCATTTGGTGCACTATCTAATGCAAATGTACCATTTCCCTCTTCATGAAGCACATCTAAAAGAAACTTTCCATTGATTTTATTCCCAATATGACCAATAGCAACACAAAACATTGGCTTATGAAAATCGATTTTCCTATGTACCCAAAAACAATCCCTAAAAGCAATTGTACACCAAAATAATTTTCTATACTAGCAATATAAATCCATATTTTCTCGTTACAATTATCTTCTCTTAGCACATTATATTTCCTTGAATCATTATACAAAAGAATGTTGTGTACAGAATCTATTGCTTTTGGTTTGTATTTGAACTTAAATTTTCATGATTTAGAAAGCTTCCTTTGTTGCAGCTGTGTTTTGTGATTACAACTTCTATAAGGAATTACATTGAACACTTGGTGTGCACCCGATTTTTAACTAGTGAAAGAGAACCTATCACTGATTCAAGACCATTAACCTCACAATTCCTATTCAATCCAAGCAATTTTAAAGTGTCTCTATGGCTAGGTTCCAAGTCAGAAACTGGTACCTGGAGTTTTTGAGTAAATTATGTGTCTTTAAAAATCAATTCATCATCTTGAATCATGTTTGAAGCTATCATGTCCTCCTCACGCTGAATTTGAAGATGCAAGTTCTGGAATCAACGAACTGATTGAATCAGAAGCGTGTTAGAATTATAAGCTTGTTATGATTAATACGTTGATAGAATCAACCAGCTGACAGGACCAGAGAGTTGATGATATCAGTGAACATATTTATGTATCACAGTGCATGTGCTGGTGTGNTTGCGGACTTATCTTTTAAGATGATATCTAGAAGAGAATCTCAACGAAAAGATTATACTAAGAAGATATTCGGTTGAGAAAATCATGGAAGAAAAAAATCATCTTAGAGAGATTCTTGGAGATATCCTACAACAAAATATTTGATATATTATGGGAGATTTAAAAGTGCTGATGTGGCACAGAGTGCTGGTG
>OVBE01013720.1:564-12516 GCA_900406425.1 Iberis pinnata | reverse complement strand
ACACATATTATATATATATATATATATATATATATATATATATTAATTTTAATATGTTATTCCTACTGATTTCTATTTTCAATACTTTTTTGTTAGTTAATTATATTGATTTTTTTTTTAGTACATACACTAGTATATTTTGCATCTATAATCAATATTTTTAAAATAATTTCAATAGGAAAAATCTCTTTAACTTTTACCTTCCTTTTTGTAGTGATAGTTTGAACTTGATCCGAATTTAGGTGTGATTGATTTTTTGGAAATACTTACAATTTCACAAAGTTATAGAGTAGGATATTAATCTAGAAGATTTTGTTAATCTCCATTGTGGACGTGGACTATAAAGAACTCAAAACATGTTATTATATTTTTTTCGACATAAAACAAAACCACACGTTAATATTTGGTCCGTGATCAAATTTTTTGTTTACTTGTTCCAAATCAATTCTAATTTTGGTTAGTTACATTGAATGCAGGACTATTGAGGTGTGGAAAAAGCTGCAGATTAAGATGGATAAATTATTTAAGGCCTGATTTAAAAAGAGGTCTTTTATCAGAATATGAAGAACAAATGGTCATTGATCTTCATGCCCAACTTGGCAATAGGTTTATACTCTTTCTCTACTTTGAAACTACTATTATTTTTGTGTTTTATATAAACTTAAAAGCAATAATATACTATGACATTGTAACTAACACATAAGAAAAATACATAAATATTATGACCAAAGGGTATTTAATACTCTTAAGTTATCGCAGAAACACCAAAGCCACTCATTAGTTTATGAAAATGACTGAACAGTCAAAAGATGGTTAACTTTTCACTTATCACTTAATAAATTTTTTGAATCTTTTTTTAATGTGTGCAGATGGTCAAAGATTGCTTCTCATTTACCGGGCAGAACTGATAATGAAATTAAGAACCATTGGAATACACACATAAAGAAAAAACTAAGGAAAATGGGTATTGACCCTTTGACTCATAAGCCTCTCTCTGAACAAGAAACTTCACAACAAGCTCAAGTGACCAAAAAAAGCTTAGTACCTCATGATGTCAAGAACACAAATCAAGACAAAGAAGATCAATTACAAACCAAAGAAATACAAGAACAATATCAGTTAAGGCAAGATTTAGATGATAAGAACAACAAGACATTGATTTCTAGTGATGATGGGTTTTGTATTGATGAAGTCCCATTGCTCAAACCACACGAGATCTTCATGGACATCTCTAATGATAATAATAACAAAATGAACATAATTAGTAACTTGACTTCACCTTCTTCTTCTTCATCTTCTACCTCGTCATGTATATCATCAGTATTACCAGGTGATGAGTTCTTACAGTTTCTTGATGAAACGGAGACTCTTGATCTAAAGTGGCTTTTATCCGATGATTCATCAGGGGATAACATTCATCATAAAAATGTTGATACGATGAACTTGTGGGACATAAATGATTTGAGCAGCTTGGATTTGTTTATGAATGATCATGATGATAGTTTTGTTGGAAATGGCAGTGGATCTTCAGGAATGGTTTTAGATCAATTCATGGACATTTGATCTCCTCCAACTTTTTAGATATTCTCTTGATGTTTTTGTTAGATTATTTTTTCCACTGTAGTTGGGATTTGTGTTTGGTTTTGGTGTTTTAATTTAGTGGATGATTTGATGTACAATACATGTAATAAAATATTCTACGTTTGTTGAACAGCCTTTTTTCTATTTTATCCTTGATTTTTGAAAATCTTTAATATAAAAAATATTTAACCATGCAAAATATATAAATCATAAACTTTAAAATTTATATTATATATGTGAAAATTAGCTTTAAAATTTACGAGTACGTGAAATTATACGATTTTAACATTGATAATCATATACTCCCTCCGATTTTGAAAGAGTGTCACTTTAGATATTTTCATATATATTTAAAAATTTCATATTTCTACCAAAATTGCATTAAGTATTCTAAATCAACCAATAAAAAAATATTGCATTTTTTTATTAGCAGAAAAGTTAAACTCAAAATTTTGCATAAAAAACCTAAAATTAAAGCTAAAACGACACTCTTTCAAAAACAGAAGAAGTATATATCATTTCACGATTTGTAATGTAATTTTATCATTATTTTAATATATGAGTCACAATGAACTAAACAATACTTGAAATCCTACTAATATAAAGATTTTCCACTCATATACAAAATGGCAAAGATCTATCATAATCCGGTGAATAAAGAGTAAATATGATAATCACGAGATCACATGCTCATGTTCTTGATGAAAAAAATAATCAAAATATAAAATTTAGATTTAGATACGTAATATTGTTGGGACTAAATGGTGATGTAGTGATGGCGTCAGGCTGATATAGCCATCGCTGTAAATATGATAGCCTTTAACAAAACAACATCACAATCATATGATTCAATCTCTTAGGATTTGTCACCTACCAAATATTCTCAATCTCAACTTCGAAGGTATTTGAGGTGGACCATCGACCTCCAAACTCGCTTCATATAACAACTATATATTCTTTTTGTTTCTTATTATAACGTTTATATATTTTTCGTTTAAAGAAATACAAATAAATTTACGCATCTAGTGGTTGGAATTAGTACTCCTTATGTATCACTAACAACGTTCAAAGTTATACAAAAATGTGAATGATAAAATGACATATATAGGAAAATCCACAATTGTTTCTTAGAAAAATCAATTGGGATCCATGTAAGATGCTAACAAATTTCTTCTAGGTCGCAAATGTCAGGAGGTAAAGCAAACGAGAATCAAGTGATTTTCCGTACACCTTAGCTGCGTCTGACAATCCCGGATGACTCATTACCCCAGTCCAGTTGAATGGGATAAATTACAATGAGTGATCATCTGAAATGTTCAACGCTTTGCTTGCAAAGCGTAAACTCGGTTTCATCAATGGCACTCTGAAGAAACCGGCACAAGATGATCCAAATTATGAAAACTGGTTGACAGTGAATTCCATGGTGGTGGGTTGGATTCGAGCATCTATCGAATCTAAAGTGTAAGTCCACAGTTTCGTATATCAATGAGGCTAATCAACTCTGGTTAGATTTGAAACAAATGTTTTCAGTTGGTAATAAGGTTAGGTTTCATCAGCTCAAGTCTCAGTTGGCAAATTGTCGTCAGGAAGGCCAGTGGGTCTAAGATTACTTCAGTAAATTTTTGTCTATATGGGAAGAGTTGCAGTCGACACAACCGATAATCAAATGCGCATGTAGTGCAGCTGCTAATCTTGCAAAGGAAAAAGCAGAAGAACAGACTCATCAGTTCTTAATGGGACTAGATGATGTTCGATTTGGAAGTTTATGGTCTCAAATCATTGCGCAATACCCACTTCCAGACATTGGGGAAGTGTACTCTATAGTCGTTAGAGAAGAACAGAGACTTGAGGCAACTCAAGAAAAGGAACAGCTTCAGAATGCGGTTGGATTCATTGCTCGACAAAAAAAAAAATTCAGCTGCTTCAGGATCATTTGTTCAATTCAAACATGCTTGTGCTGATTGTGGGAAGAGTGGGCACGAGAAACAAAACTGTTGGCAGCTCATTGGTTTCCCGAAGTGGTGGCATGAGCGTAAAAAACAAGGCAGGGGACAGTCCAATCGTAACAGAGGAGGTCGTGGAGCAGTGAGAGGATGTGGTACGAGTGTTTCTCCAGTCACGGCTCAAGCAACCAGCTCGAGTTCTGCGTTTTTCTCAGACCTAACCCCTGATCAATGGAAGGTTCTGTCTCAGATGGCTTAGGAGAGAATCACTCCTCTTCCGACAAACAAATTGTCTGGTAAGACTATTTTAAACAGTTTGATTCTTGACTCTGGGGCGTCCCATCATATGACGGGTGATGTTTCTTTTTTGTCAAACATTAAGTACGTTGCCTCTTGTGTTATTGGTTTTGCTGATGGAAGCAAAACTAAAGCAGTTAGTATTGGTGATTTTCATTTTACCAGTAATATTGTGTTGCACAATATGCTTTATGTACCCTCTCTTAATTACACATTGCTTTCAGTTCCGAAGTTGCTTAAGCAGATTAAGGGTTATGCTGTATAACTGAGTTTGCTTGTATATTGTAGGACCATTCTTTGAAGACACTGATTGGAATAAGTGAAGAATGTGATGGGGTGTATGTGATGAAAATCAAGTTTCGGCATCAGCATATACACCACGTAGTCATTCTTCAAGTTCAGTTCTTTGGCATCAACGTTTGGGACATCCTTCGTTTAGTGTTCTTTCGGCTTTACCTATGTGTTTTAGTGATTCTAAAATAGCTAGCTCTTGTCCTTGTGATGTTTGTTGTCGAGCTAAGCAAGCACGTGAAACTTTTAATGATAGTTCTAATAAAGCATTGCATTCGTTTTCCCTAATTCATGTGGATGTTTGGGGATCGTATCGTGTTCCGGCTCTGTGTGGAGCGGTATATTTTTTTGACTATTGTAGATGATTTTTCACGTGCTGTCTGGACTTACTTAATGCTGGAAAAATCAGAAGTAAAGAATATTTTAGCTAATTTCATAGCTTATGTCGAAACTCAGTTCAATGTCGCAGTTAAAATTGTGTGGAGTGATAATGGTACAGAGTTTACATGTCTTACATCATTCTTTCACAATAAAGGTATTGTACATCAGACTTCTTGCGTCTCTACTCCTCAACAGAATGGGCGAGTTGAGCGCAAGCACATACATATTTTAAATGTCTCATGAGCGCTGATATTTCAAGCTACTATGCCTTTTAAGTATTGGGGAGAAGCTGTTTTAACAGCTGCGTTTCTTATCAACCAAACTCTTACCGCTCTTCACAAAGGAAAAACACCGTACGAGGTCATATTTGGTGCTGCACTTGATTATTCTTCTTTACGGGTCTTCGGTTCACTTTGTTTTGCTCATCGTCAATCTAGAGACAATGATAAGTTTAGTGCTAGGAGTTCTCGTTGTCTCTTCTTAGGCTATCCTTTTGGGAAAAGGGGATGGAATCTCCTTGAAATTGACACTGGTCGAGTGTTTTTTTCTCGGGACGTAATCTTTTATGAGGATCGGTTTCCTTTTTCTTCACCATCATCGTCTGATATTTTAGTTCCACAGCAACATTCTGGTTCTTTGGACAATGCCGATGCAGACTGATTACCTCTTGTAGTGACCTCTGTTGACAGGGGGAGCTCTGTTGTTTGCTCTGAACCTATCTCTTCTTCGTATGAACCTCCTGTTTTGTCTCCTTCATCGTCTCAGCCTGTAATACCTCCAAATCAGACTTCTTTTGGTTGAGGCTTTAAAGATAGGACCAGACCGTCGAAACTACAAGACTATGTGTTGTACAATTCTGTTTGCTCTACATCACCTCATCACACTTCATCACTTTCCAGTCCCGTGTCTTCAATGGTCTCGGGTATGTCTTCCCATCCTTTAACGGGATTTGTGTCTGATCAGTTCTTTGTTCTAGCTCACCGTGTGTTTCTTGCTGCTGTCACAAGTCACAAGTAGTGTAGAACCGCGCCACTTTAAGGAAGCAATGCAAGATGATAAGTGGAAGCAACCATTGGGATGTTTAAGATTAAGTATTAATGCTCTTGAGCTTAACAACACTTGGACTCTCGTCTCTCTTCCGCCGGGTAAAACAACCATTGGGATGTTTAAGATTAAGTATGATGCTGACAGTTTTATTGAGCGTAATAAGGCGAGACTTGTGGTCCAAGGGAATAATCAAGTCGATGGTAGTGATTATAACGAAACTTGTGCTCCAGTGGTGAAGATAATTATGGTTCGCGCTCTTCTTCGTGTAGTTGCTGCTAACAATTGGGATATTAATCAAATGGATGTTCATCTTTCTCCATGGCGATTTGGCAGAGGAGGTGTATATGAAACTTTCCCCCGGTTTCCGTCATTCTCATCTTGATAAAGTTTGTCACTTGCAAAAATCACTCTATGGTTTAAAACAGGCTCCTAGGTGTTGGTTTGAGAAATTGTATGATGCTTTGTTACGCTTTGATTTTACTTAATCTTATGAAGATTATTCGTTGTTTACTTACAAGTGTGACGGTGTTGATCTTCGGGTTCTTGTGTATGTTGATGTTTACTTATTTGTGGTAATAATAAGGCTAGGATATCCGAGTTTAAAACATAACTGGGTAAGTGTTTTCATATGAAAGATTTGGGGAGATTGAAGTACTTTCTCGGTATTGAGGTGAGTCGCAGCTCAACTGGTTTCTACCTCTTGCAACATAAATATGCACTAGATATTATTACTGAGTGCGGTTTACTAGGCTCAAAACCAGCCCTCACACCAATGGAACATAAACATAATCTTGCCAAATTGGACACTCCATCGTTGCTTGATCCTATGCTTTATCGGCGGCTGCTTGGTCGGCTTATTTATCTATTGAACACTCGTCCCAACTTGTGCTATTTTTTACATCTCTTGTCACCGTTCATGCAAGTCCCACAAGAAGCTCACTGGGAAGTTTCTTTACGGGTTGTTCGGTATCTAAAACATGCACCTGGCCAAGGTATCTTACTCTCGTCTGATTCGGATCTTCGTGTCTCAGTTTATTGTGATTCGGATTGGGCGTCATGTCCTCTTACTCATAGATCACTTAGTGCCTATGTGGTTTTACTTGGTGGCTCTCCTATTAGTTGGAAAACGAAGAAACAACATACAGTTTCTCATTCTTCAGCTAAAGCTGAGTATCATTCAATGTCTGTTGCTTTACGGGAGGTGACGTGGATTCATAAGTTGCTTGCAGATTTAGGAGTTGTCGTGTCTGATCTAGCTCAGTTTTTTGTGAGAATAAGGCTGCCCTTCATATTGCTGTTAACACGGTCTTCCATGAGCGTACTAAGCATATCGAGTCTGACTGTCATGCGGTTCGTGATGCAGTTCGAGATGGACTTATTCTCACAGCGTATGTACCTACTTCAGCTCAGCTTGTTGATAATTCCACCAAAGCCTTGCCGCGGGATCAGTTTCAATTCTTATTGTCCAAGTTAGGCGTTCTCGATTACCACGCTCCAACTTGAGGGGGAATGTAACGATAGTATAGTTTATATATTATTGTTAGAAGGATATATTCATATCTTACTAGAATATATCATATAGCGACATTATAGGATCAATCTTTGATCTATACATTATGTATATATATTGGTTGTATTCACGTTAATAAGATTCAACACAGATCATATTAACAAATCTTCATAACTCAATAAAAAAACAGTCAACTAAGAGAGAGTTAATCGATAGTGGTAAGTAAAGTCTAAACCGTTGAATTCATAAGCTAATCTACGAAGCTAACAATCAATTCTGTTGATTAGGACCGGGAATTCGGTTCAACCGGTTTGGTTCGGGTTAGATTTTTTGGTTTTTGGTTTTTTTGGTTTTTGGATTTTATGCCAAACTAAACCGACTAATATATCAGTTCGGTTTGGTTCGGAAATTGGTTTATTCGGTTTGGTTTTTGGTTTTGAAGATCGGTTTATTCGGTTAATTTTCAATTAAGTTTTGGTTATTTTTTCGGTTTTTTTGGTTTTTTCGGTTCTTTTTTTTTATTCGGTTAATTTCGGTTTATCGGTTTGGTTTGGTTCGGTTCAGTTACCGAAATTGAAATTTTTTGGGCCGTTCGGTTATTGAAACATAATTCGGTTTAGTTTGGTTCAAAAAATCTTGGTTTGGTTCGGTTCAGTTTGGTTCGGAAAATTCGGTTTGGTTTATATTCCCAGCCCTACTGTTGATAAACAAGACTTTTTGTAATCTTATCTATGCAAATGTCTTAAGTCAACTTACATCGATGTAATACTTAAGATTCAATCCAATCCTATTAGAATCATGTCTAGTTTAAGCTATTAAGGTTTGTTGGTTTTAGACATTCAAACATACATAAACTAAAAAGTCAATAAAAAGTCAACAATTCCAAAAGTCAACAGCAATTAACAATAGTCAATAGAAAATTAAACTTGAAATTAGCAATAAAAGGCTAAGCAAATGGTATAGGTTATTGATTCGGGGGATCAAATGATATCTTGTGATGTTCAATACTAACTATTAAGCTAATCCTTGGTCTAAGATTCCCAAAATTAGACTAAACCATTTTCATGGCACTAATCTTTTTTCTAATCATGTAATTAAGACAATCTCTTGGATAATTACATAATTATGAAACATCGAGATCTAATCTATGCTAAACCACTAAACTAACTAACACAAATCTCTTGGTTATGCCTCATTTAGCATGCAGTGATTGGTTCTGGCATTTCATCGAACACCTTTCGGACACTATTCATCCTACGATCTAGATTCAATTGATCAAGTCAAATCTAGCACTAAGATCATCTACTACATGAAGATTTAAGAGTTCCAAATTCTAAGCATCATATTCCATCACCTAATCCTAATTTACCTAGCCATTTTCTTATAAAAGAACTACTCAATAATCATTGAGAAAACACAAAATCCAAGGCTAGAAATAAGTCAAACTCAAATAAGCATAAGATCAAAAAGTTTACAAATTGTTCTTAAGAAAAGCAAAGGTAGATCTCTCCAAAATTAGGTTTAAAGCTTATGTAGTAATCTAAAAAAAGGCATTGGGTTAACTCAAAAACAGTTAGGTTAACCCAATTCAAAATGGGTTTAAACCATAAAGAGAAAGTCAAAGGTTTGAATGTTCAGACCGATACCGGTTTGGCCAAACCGGTACAAACTTTTGTCGTGTGTATCGGTTTAGCCAAACTGGTACACCATCCCGGTATTAGTGTCTGGAAACTGCGATTTTAGCATGTGGTTTGCATCCGATCGGTACATGAAACTGGTATTTCTTTTGTTCTCTCGTACCGGTTTGTCTAAACCGGTACATTAAACCGATAACTCCCTTCAGAACACTTTCTTCACTTGTACCGATTTGTCGGTACATTAAACCGGTACAGGTTGCTTTTTGCTCCTTTTTGAATCATTTTAGCTCATTTGATCCGCGCTTTCGGTTTTTTCACTTCTAAAACCTGAACAAATGAAATGCAATGAAAATGTATGTTAAACTGAATCTATTTAGAATGGATGAAAAATAAAAGTCAAAATGTACTAAAAACATAGTATATCAACTCTCCCAAACTTATCATTTGCTTGTCCGCAAGCACACCACAAAAGAAAGTGAGAGAGAAAGATTTGAAAGTGGAAACCTCAGAATCAAAAGATTAAGCCAAAGCCTAGTGAACTAACATCCAAACTATGATACATCATCAATCCCAAACTAGCATCACTACTCATCAAATCATTCATTCATTTTCACTATCCATTCTATTACTCAAGGCAAGCGATCCACTTGTCTAGTCCAAGTTATATTCCTACATTCAATTTCTTTTTATAAGTGAAGCATGCTCAAATAGATAACTTGAAGGTTTCAATTGGTGAGGTCGAAATAGGATTCCAATGCATCAAAAGAAGGTTTACACTCAGTCGTTGGGTTATCACTCAAAAAGGAGTGATTGAATTAGAAAAATCAAAACAAGACAAAGGGCAATGAGAAATACAACCTCTCACTTCTATTTCTAATCATTCCCCAATTCCCGAGTCCTATTCTACCAACTTCCAAGAGTTCTAACCATCCTTTTTTAGATCACAACTTCCAAACAACTCTTTCTTTCGAATCTTTTTCATTTTAGGCTTTTCTTTTCCCCACTAGATTCTTAATTCTTTCCCTTTATACTATTTCAACATGTACTAACTCTTTTTGCATCTTCTTATCACTTAGGCTATCCATTTCATTCTTGTGATTTCCTAGCCTTTTTCTTTATAAAACTTAAAGTTTTTCTCTCTTAGAACTTAGGGATTTTCTACTTTATACCTTCAAACTAGTGAAGATTAGTCGTTCTTTTTCAAACTTATCATTTCCTTTTTTCCTCACTCACCAAACATTTTTCTTTTGAAGCTTAACTACCAAATCACTTCTACCCTCATCTTTTAGAACAAGAATTCAGACGAAGTCTATAGCTAATACTCCAAAGCTATTAAGATCTTCCCAATACCCAACATTCCATTCCTAACTACCCTTCCTAAGAGCTAGATGATGTCTTCAATCTAGCTAAATGGAAATGTTTAATTATCGCCCTCTATACTCTTGAGTTTTTGCCAATCAATCACTAAAGAAGAGAAACTCGCAAGTATTTGGGTGATTGGGTTTACATGGTAGAGAGGGAAATCATCCTAAAAATGAGAATGACCGGTTTAACCACAAGTGTTTTGGTTTTAGGGTGACTAAACCGTTGTAAAAATGACTAAAACTTGAAAGATAATTAGTTATCCAAGTTAAGTCCAAATAGTTATGAAGATAGCATAGAGCTAGCAAGTTTCGAGACTACAACAATAGATTTTTGAATTTCAAGATCTAACACAAGAACTTTAAGACTTTTCAAGACTACTAGAATGTTCAATCATATCATAACATTTTAGATGATAATTCAAAAGGCTAAAGGTTAGGCTTTACAAGAAATTATAATCATCGGTTTCATATGCAAATGATGCAACTAAATATAACCTAAGATAAGAGTAGAATGAAGTTAAATGCAATGTTTTTGAAGATTTTTGAAAAAAATTCGATTTTTATGGATTTTTTTAAACCATAACTATTCACAATGCTAATATGCATGATAAGAAAAAAAAAATTGAAACTAAGTTAGCTACGGTCCCTCCCCCAAACTTAATTCACACGGTCCCTTGTGTGAAAAAAAAATCTGGAGGATGAGACAAAAATGAGAAATAAAAGCTCAAAGTGCATGTATTTAATAATTGTATCAAATTGTAGAATAAACAAGACTTTTGCAATCTTATTCCCGCCTGTCACGCGGGTGACTTGGGTTCGATCCCCGGCAACGACGCCAATTTGATAAACAAGACTTTTTGCAATTTTATCTATGCAAATGTCTTAAGTCTACTTATGTTGATGTAATACTTAAGATGCAATCCATTTCAGCTAATGTTTAACACACTAATCCTATTAGAATCATGTCTAGTTTAAGCTATTAAGGTTTGTTGGTTTTAGACATTCAAACATACATATACTAAAAAGTCAATAAAAAGTCAATAATTCCAAAAGGCAACAACAATTAAGAAAAGTCAACAAAAAATTAAACTTGAAATTAACAATAAAAGGCTAAGAAACTGGTATAGGTTATTGATTCGGATGATCAAATGATATCATGTGATGTTCAATATTAACTATTAAGTTAATCCTTGGTCTAATATTCTCATAATTAGACTAATCTATTTTCATGGCACTAATCATTTTCCTAATCATGTAATTAAGACAATCTTTTGGATAATCACATAATTATGAAACATTAAGATCTATTTGTTGAATCAAGACTTAACAATAGGTTTAGGTCTTAGATTATGTGGGTCAAAGCTCTGAAGAATTTCATATATCTTTTAGGAATAATTACATGGGTATTTATAGTGAAAATACATGCTTAAAACCCTAATTACATTACTTTAACCTAATGGGCCACGAGCTGGACAGCCCAGCTCGTCAGGTCGGACCATCTAGCTTCTGTCTTCCTGGGCCCTTCTTCTTTGCCACGTCGGCGTCCAGCTGGGCCTTGGGTCGAAATGGGCTTTCAGAGCAGGTGCCATACCTGGTATCAACAGTTAGTCCCCCCCCCCAGGTCGGCGATGAAGCTCCGAATCAGCGAATGACCTCCTGAATAAAGTGTATTTCGGCTCAAGTGCATTAAATGCTTCATAGGCTTTATTGAATCGTTGCTATAGGCTTTATCGAATCGTCGCTATAGGGGAAAGCTAAAGAGTCACACCGCTTCAGTTTCCCACGCGCAATCATTACCTACCTCGGTAACCGTCGTCTCTTCTGGGTATAAATACCCCCTCGCCACTTCATATCTTCACTTCAAGTTTCAGAATTCCTTTTGCAGGTAGAAAATCGCTCTC